>ML365140.1:0-31556 GCA_005239505.1 Nicotiana paniculata
GCCTGCCATGGTCCAGACCGGACGTTGTGGTACGTAGCCGGTACCGAATCACATGATATTTTTTCGGGACGTCAAATATGACCCATGCAACCATAATCAACGCTCTGAAATGATCAAGTTACATATTTTTTGGCATTTTATGGAAATTAAACTGGAATTTTGACAGTCGTTTCTGTATTATCGCCTGCCATGGTCCAGGCCGGAGGCCTTGGTACGGAGCCGGTACCAGATCGCATGATATTTTTCCGGGACATCAAATACGACCAAAGGAACCATAAACAACGCTTCGAAATGATCAAGTTACATTTTTTGGCATTTTATAGCAACTGGAATTCCGCCAGTCGAGCCTGTATTATCGCCTGCCATGGTCTAGGCCGGAGGCTTTGGTATAGAGCCGGTACCGAATCGCATGATATTTTTTTGGGACATTAAATGCGACCCAAGGAACCATAACCAACGCTTCGAAATGATCAAGTTACATTTTTTGGCATTTTATGGCAATTAAACTGGAATTCCGCCAGTCGTGCATGTATTATCGTCCGCCATGGTCCAAGGCGAACGCCTTGGTATGGAGCCGGTATCCGATAGCATGATATTTGTTCGGGACATCAAATACGAACCAAGGACCCTAACCAATACTTTAAAATGACGAAGTTACATTTTTTTGCATTTTATGGAAATTAAACTGGAATTCCGCAAGTCGAGCCTGTAATATCGCCTCCCATGGTCCAGGCCGGACGCCTTAGTACAAAGCTGGTACCGAATCGTATGATATTTGTCCGGAACATTAAATATGACCCAAGGAACCATAACATATGCTTCAAAATGATCAAGTTAAATTTTTTGGCATTTTATGGCAATTAAACTGGAATTCTGCCTGTCGTGCCTGTATTAGCGCCTGCCATGGTCTAGGCCGGACGCCTTGGTACGGAGTCGATACCGGATTGCATGATATTTGTCCTGGATATCAAAATATGAACCAAGGAACCATAGCCAACGCTACGAAATGATCAAGTTACATTTTTTGGCATTTTGTGGCAATTAAACTGGAATTCAACCAGTCGTGCCTGTATTAACGCCTGCCATGGTCCAGGCCGGACGCCTTGGTACGGAGCCGGTACCGGATTGCATGATATTTCTATAGGACATCAAATACGACCCATGGAACCATAACCAACGCTTTGAAATGATCAAGTTACATATTTTTGGCATTTTATGGCAATTAAACTGGAATTGTGAAAGTCGTGGCTGTATTATCGCCTGCCATGGTCCAGGCCGGAGGCCTTGGTACGGAGCCGGTACCAGATCGCATTATATTTGACCGGGACATCAAATACAACCAAAGGAACCATAAACAACGCTTCGAAATGATAAAGTTACATTTTTTAGAATTTTATGGCAATTATACTGGAATTCCGCCAGTCGTGCCTGTATTATCGCATGCCATGGTCCAAGCCGGACACCTTGGTATGGAGCCGGTATCAGATAGTATGATATTTGTCCGAGACATCAAATACGACCCAAGGAACCATAACCAACGCTTCAAAATGATCAAGTTACATTTTTTGGCATTTTATGGCAATTAAACTGGAATTTCGTCAGTCGTGTCTGTATTATCGCCTTCCATGGTCCAGGCCGGATGCCTTGGTACGGATCCGGTACCGAGTCGCATGATATTTGTCCGGGACATCAAATATGACCCAAGGAACCATAACCAACGCTTCGAAACGATGAAGTTAAAGTTTTTGGCATTTTATGGCAATTAAACTGGAATTCCGTTAGTCGTGCCTCTATTATCGCCTGCCATGGTCCAGGCCGGCGCCTTGGTACAGAGTCGGTACCGGATCGCATAAAATTTCTCGAGGACATCAAATACGACCCACGAAACCATAACCAACACTCTGAAATGATCAAGTTACATATTTTTGGAATTTTATGGAAATTAAACTGAAATTCTGATAGTCGTGCCTTTTATTATCACGTGCCATGGTACAGGCCGGACGCCTTGGAACGGAGTCGGTACCGGATTGCATGATATTTTTCCGGGATAAAAAATATGACCCAAGGAACCATAACAAACACTTAGAAATGATCAAGTTACATTTTTTGTCATTTTATGGCAATCAAACTGGAATTCCGCCAGTCGTGCCTGTATTAGCGCCTGCCATGGTCCAGGGCGGACGCCTTGGTATGGAGCCGGTATCGGATAGCATGATATTTAGCCGGGACATCAAATACGACCCAAGGAGCCCTAACCAATACTTCGAAATGATCAAGTTACATTTTTTGGCATTTTATGGCAATTAAACTGGAATTCCGCTAGTCGAGCCTGTAATATCGCCTCCCATGGTCCAGGCCGGACGCCTTTGTACAGAGTTGGTTCCGGATCGTATGATATTTTTCCGGGACATTAAATATTACCCAAGGAACCATAAAATACACTTCGAAATGATCAAGTTAAACTTTTTAGTATTTTATGGCAATTAAATTGGAATTCTGTCAGTCGTGCATGTATTAGCGTCTTCCATGGTTTAGGTCGGACACCTGCCGATAACGGATCACATGATATTTGTCCTGGACATCAAAATATAACCCAAGGAACCATTACCAACAATTCAAAATGATCAAGTTATATTTTTTGGCATTTTATGGCAATTAAACTGGAATTCCGTCAGTCGTGCCTCTATTATCGCCTTCCATGGTCCAGGCCGGACGCCTTGGTACAGAGCCGGTACCGGATCGCATGATATATCACCAGGACATCAAATATGACCCATGGAACCATAACCAACACTCTGAAATGATCAAGTTACATATTTTTGGCATTTTATGGCAGTTAAACTGAAATTCCGCCAGTCGTGCCTGTATTATCGCTTGCCATGGTCCAGGCCGGACACCTTAGTACGAAGCCGGTACCGGGTCACATGATATTTTTTTGGGACATTAAATATAACTCAAGGAATCATAACCAACGCTTCGATATGATCGAGTTACATGTTTTGGCATTTTATGGCAATTAAACTGTAATTCCGCCAGTCGTGCATGTATTATCTCCATCCATGGCCCAGGCCGGACGCCTTGGTATGGAGACGGTACCGGATCGCATGATATTTTTCCAGGAAATAAAATACAACCCAAGGAACCATAACCAACTCTTCGAAATGATCAAGTTACATTTCTTGGCATTTTCTGGCAATTAAACTTGAATTCCGCCAAGTCATGCCCGTATTATCGCCTACCATGGTCCAGACCGGACGCTGTGGTACGTAGCCGGTACCGAATCACATGATTTTTTTCGGGGACGTCAAATATGACCCAAGGAACCATAACCAAAACTTCAAAATGATCAAGATACATTTTTTGGGATTTATTGCAATTAAACTGGAATTCTGCCAAGTCGTGCCTGTATTATCGCCTGCCAAGGTCCAGGCCGGACGTCGTGGTACGTAGCTGGTACCGAATCGCATGATATTTGTCCGGAAAATTAATATGACCCAAGGAACCATAACCAAAACTTCGCAATGATCAAATTACATTTGTTGGCATTTTATGGCAATTAAACTGGAATTCAGCCAGTCGTGCCTGTATTATCGCCATCCATGGTCCAGGCCGGGCGCCTTGGTATGGATCCGATACCGGATCACGTGATATTTGTCCGGGACATCAAATACAACCCAAAAAACTATAACCAACTCTTCGAAAGGATAAAGTTACATTTTTTGGAAGTTTATGCCAATTAAACTAGAATTCTTCCAAGTCGTGCCTGCATTATCGCCTTCCATGATCCGGGCCGGACGACTTGGTACGTAGTCGGTACCGAATCGCATGATATTTGTCCGGGACATCAAATACAACCCAAGGATTCATAAAAAATGCTTCTAAATGATCAAGTTACATTTTTTGGAATTTTATGACAATTAAACTTGAATTTTGCAAGTCGTGCCTGTATTATTGCCTTCCATGGTCTAGGCAGACGCCGTGGTACGTAGCTAGTACCGAATCACATGATATTTGTTAGGTACATCAAATATGACCCAAGGAACCATAACAAAAACTTTGAAATGATCAAGTTACATTTTTTGGCATTTTATGGCAATTAAACTGGAATTGCGCCAGTCATGCCTATATTATCGTCTGCCGTGGTCCAGGTCGGACGCCTTGGTACGGAGCCGGTACCGAATCGCATGATATTTTTCCGGGACATTAAATATGACCCAAGGAACCATAACCTACGCTTCGAAATGATCAAGTTATATTTTTTGGCATTTTATGGGAATTAAACTGGAATTTCGTCAGTCGTGCCTCTATTATCGCCTGCCATGGTCCAGGCCGGACGCCTTGGTACAGAGCTGG
Source organism: Nicotiana paniculata (assembly GCA_005239505.1). Taxonomy (NCBI): domain Eukaryota; kingdom Viridiplantae; phylum Streptophyta; class Magnoliopsida; order Solanales; family Solanaceae; genus Nicotiana; species Nicotiana paniculata. The sequence goes on from ML365140.1 coordinate 4,354, forward strand.
TACCGGATCGTATGACATTGGTCCGGGACATTAAATATGACCCAAGGAACCATAACATACACTTCGAAATGATCAAGTTACATTTTTTGGCATTTTATGGCAATTAAACTGGAATTCCGCTAGTCGTGCCTGTATTAGCGCCTGCCATAGTCCAGGTCGGACGCCTTGGTATGAAGCCGGTATCGGATCGCATGATATTTGACTGGGATATCAAATACGACCCAAGGAACCATAACCAACGCTTCGAAATGATCAAGTTACATTTTTTGGCATTTTATGGCAATTAAACTGGAATTTCGACAGTCGTGCCTGTATTATCGCCTGCCATGGTCCAGGCCGGATGCCTTGGTACGGAGTCGGTATCGGATAGCATGATACTTGTCCGGGACATCAAATACGACCCAAGTAACCGTAACCAACTCTTCGAAATGATCATGTTATATTTTTTTGGCATTTTATGGCAATTAAACTGAAATTCCGTCAGTCGTGCCTCTATTATCGCCTGCCATGGTCCAGGCCGGATGCCTTGGTACAGAGCTGGTACCGGATCGCATGATATTTATCCAGGACATCAAATACGATCCATGCAACCATAACCAACGCTCTGAAATGATCAAGTTACATATTTTTTGGCATTTTATGGCAATTAAACTGGAATTCTGACAGTCGTTCCTGTATTATCGCCTGCCATGGTCCAGGCCGGAGGCCTTGGTACGGAGCCGGTACCAGATCGCATTATATTTTTCCGGGACATCAAATACGACCAAAGGAACCATAAACAATGCTTCGAAATGATCAAGTTACATTTTTTGGCATTTTATGGCAATTATACTGGAATTCCGCCAGTCGAGTCTGTATTATCGCCTACCATGGTCTAGGCCGGAGGCTTTGGTATAGAGCCGGTACCGAATCGCATGATATTTTTTTGGGACATTAAATGCGACCCAAGGAACCATAACCAACGCTTCGAAATGATCAAGTTACATTTTTTGGCATTTTATGGCAATTAAACTGGAATTCCGCCAGTCGTGCCTGTATTATCGTCTGCCATGGTCCAAGGCGGACGCCTTGGTATGGAGCCGGTATCCGATAGCATGATATTTGTCCGGGACATCAAATACAAACCAAGGAACCCTAACCAATACTTTGAAATGATGAAGTTACATTTTTTTGCATTTTATGGAAATTAAACTGGAATTCCGCTAGTCGAGCCTGTAATATCGCCTCCCATGGTCCAGGCCGGACGCCTTAGTACAAAGCTGGTACCGAATCGTATGATATTTGTCCGGAACATTAAATATGACCCAAGGAACCATAACATATGCTTCAAAATGATCAAGTTAAATTTTTTGGCATATTATGGCAATTAAACTGGAATTCCGCCTGTCGTGCCTGTATTAGCGCCTGCCATGGTCTAGGCCGGACGCCTTAGTATGGAGTCGATACCGGATTGCATGATATTTGTCCTGGATATCAAAATATGACCCAAGGAACCATAACCAACGCTACGAAATGATCAAGTTACATTTTTTGGCATTTTGTGGCAATTAAACTGGAATTTCGCCAGTCGTGTCTGTATTATCGCCTGCCATGGTCCAGGCCGGACGCCTTGGTACGAATCTGGTACCGAGTCGCATGATATTTGTCCGGGACATCAAATATGACCCAAGGAACCATAACCAACGCTTCGAATCGATGAAGTTACAGTTTTTGGCATTTTATGGCAATTAAACTGGAATTCCGTCAGTCGTGCCTCTATTATCGCCTGCCATGGTCCAGGCCGGCGCCTTGGTACAGAGTCGGTACCGGATCGCATGATATTTCTCCAGGACATCAAATACGACCCACGGAACCATAACCAACACTCTGAAATGATCAAGTTACATATTTTTGGAATTTTATGGAAATTAAACTAAAATTCCGATAGTCGTGTCTTTTATTATCGCGTGCCATGGTACAGGCCGGACGCCTTGGTACGGAGACGGTACCGGGTTGCATGATATTGTCCTGGATATAAAATATGACCCAAGGAACCATAAACAACGCTTCGAAATGATCAAGTTACATTTTTTGGCATTTTATGGCAATTATACTAGAATTCTGCCAGTCGTGCCTGTATTATCGCCTGCCATGGTCCAGGACGGACGCCTTGGTACGGATCCGGTATCGGGTCGCATAATATTTTTCCGGGACATTAAATATGACCCAAGGAACCATAACATACGCTTCGAAATGATCAAGTTACATTTTTGGCATTTTATGGCAATTAAACTGGAAATCCGCCAGTCGTGCCTGTATTAGCGCCTGCCATTGTCCAGGCCGGATGCCTTGGTACGGAGTCGGCACCGGATCGCATGATATTTGTCCTGGACATAAAATACGACCCAAGGAACCATAACTAACGCTTCGAAATGATCAAGTTATATTTTTTGTGCATTTTATGGCAATTAAACTGGAATTCCGCCAGTCGTGCCTCTATTATCACCTGCCATGGTCCAAGCCGGACGCCTTGGTATAGAGATGGTATCGGATCACATCTTTATCCCTCAAATCATCAGGTGGTTCGGATAACTCTATTTGCATATCATCATCCCAACACAATGTGAAAAAATGCTTGGAGTGTGTACCAACACTAACGACACTAGATTCAACAAAGTATGTATCCTCGATTCCTTGGTTAAATCTAGTATCTTTTCTACCACATCAGCATCCTCCGATTTCAGTTCCAACCTAGGTGGTTCTTTAATAGATGGCCTGGCCGGCACGTTCTCTCTTTCCTCCACGTATAGTGACTCAAACTCAAGAGCCTTTGGCCATACCCCTTTTTGCTCAAGTGCTAACACCCAATCTGCCAGTTCTTCACCATTCATATCATCTAAATTCATCAAACATTCATCCAAAGGGTCCCCAACAGTCAGGGATGCATAATCTTTTTCTGGGATCACATTCACAACATCAATAAGAGAGCAGTTGGCAAACTCACTAGGTCGCCTCATAGACTTCTGCACGTTGAAAGTGATTTCTTCATCATTGAGCCTCATCTTAAGTTCACCAGTCTCACAATCGATAAGAGCTCTGCCTGTGGCCAAAAATGGCCTTCCCAAGATTATGGGAATTTCCTCATCCACTTTGCAGTCTCATATCACAAAATCAGCAGGAAATACAAACTTCCCCACTTGCACCAATACATCATCCAGAATACCCGACGGTCTCTTCACCGTCCTATCAGCAAGTTGTAGCAGCATGGAGGTGGGCCTGGCTCTACCAATCCCCAGTCTTTTATATATAGACAGCGGCATCAGATTAATGCTGGCCCCTAAGTCACATAGAGCTTTGGCGAAATCTAAGTTGCCAATGGTACAAGGAATTGTAAAACTCCCTGGATCAGACAACTTTTCAGCAATAGGGCGTGTTTGCACCGCACTACAAGTCTGAGTAAGGGTGACAGTAGCTAGATCGTGGAATTCAACTTTTATGTACATCAATTCCTTCATAATTTTAGCGTAACCAGTCATTTCCTTCAACGCATCAATCAATGGGATATTTACCTGTATTTTCTTTAGCATGTCCAAGAACTTTTTGTACTGTTCATCCTTTTTGTATTTGGCCAGCCTCTGAGGGAATGGAGCTGGGGGTCTCTTTTTCCCAGTGATTTGGGACTTTTCTTTCTCAGCCACCACCTCAACTACCGGCTTCTGGGCTATCTCCACTTCAATAATACAGGCACGACTGTCGGAATTCCAGTTTAATTGCCATAAAATGCAAAAAAATGTAACTTGATCATTTCGAAGCATTGGTTATGGTTCCTTGGATAATAATTAATGTCGCGGACAAATATCATACGACCCGGTACCGGCTCTGTACCAAGGCATCCGGCATGGTCCATGGCAGGCGATAATACATGCACGACTTGCGGAATTCCAGTTAATTACCATAAAATGCCAAAAAATGTAACTTGATCATTTCGAAGCATTGGTTATGGTTCCTTGGGTCATATTTCATGTCTCGGAATCATGAGATTTGATACCGGCTCATTACCCAGGAGTCCAACCTGGACCACGGCAGGCGATAATACAGGCATGACTGACGCAATTCCACTTTAATTGCCATAAAATGCCAAAAAATGTAACTTGATCATTTTGAAGTGTTGGTTATGGTTCCTTGGGTTATATTTGATATCCCGGAAAGATATCATGTGATCCGGTACTGATTCCGTACTCGGCATCCGTCCTGGACCATGGCAGGCGATAATACATGCACGACTGGCGGAATTCCTGTTTAATTGCCATCAAATGCCAAAAAATGTAACTTGATCATTTCGAAGCGTTGGTTATGGTTCCTTGGGTCGTATTTTATGTTCCGGAAAAATATCATGTGATCCGGTAACGGCTCCATACCAAGGTGTCCGGCCTGGACCATGGCAGGCAATAACAGAGGCACGACTGGCGGAATTCCAGTTTAATTGCCATAAAATGCCAAAAAAAGTAACTTGATCATTTTGAAGCTTTGGTTAGGTTACTTGTGTCGTATATGATGTCCCGAACAAATATCATGATATCCGGTACCGGCTCCGTACCAAGGCGTCCGGCCTGGACCATGGATGGCGATAATACAGGTACGACTGGTTGAATTCCAGTTTAATTGCCATAAAATGCCAAAAAATGTAACTTGATCATTTCGAAGCGTTGATTATGGTTCCTTGGGTCATATTTGATGTCCTGGATAAATATCATGCAATTCAGTACCGGTTACGTACCACATCGTCCGGCCTGGACCATGGCAGGCGATAATACAGGCGACTGACGGAATTCCAGTTTAATAGCCATAAAACGCCAAAAAATATAACTTGATTTGTTCGAAGCGTTGGTTATGGTTCCTTGGGCCATATTTGATGTCTCGGACAACTATCATGCGACCCGGTACCAACTCGGTACCACGGCGTCCCGCCTGGACCATGGCAAGCGATAATATAGGCACGACTGGCGGAATTCCAGTTTAATTGCTATAAAATGTCAAAAATGTAACTTGATCATTTTGAAGAGTTGGTTATGGTTCCTTGGGTCGTATTTGACGTCCCGGAGAAATATCATGTGATCCGGTACCGGCTCCGTACCAAGGCGTCCGGCCTGGACTATGGCAGGCGATAATACGGGCACGGCTGGCGAAATTCCAATTTAATTGCCATAAGATTTAAAAAAATGTAGCTTGATCATTTCAAAGCGTTGGCTATGGTTCCTAATGTCGTATTTGATATCCAAACAAATATCATGCGATCCAGAACCGGATCAGTACTAAGGCGTCCCGCATGGACCATGGCAGGAGATAATACAGGCACGACTGGCAGAATTCCAAATTAATTGCCATAAAATGCCAAAAAATGTAACTTGATCATTTTGAAGCGTTGGTTATGGTTCCATGGGTCGTATTTTCTGTCCCGGATAAATATCATGTGATCCAGTACCGGCTCCGTACCAAGACGTCCGGCCTGGACCATGGCAGGCGATAATACAGGCACGACTAGCGGAATTCCAGTTTAATTGCCATAAAATGGAAAAATATGTAAATCGATCATTTCGAAGCGTTGGTTATGGTTCCTCAAGTCGTATTTGATGTCTTGAAAAATATCATGCAATCCGGTATCGGCTCCATACCAAGGCGTCCGGCCTGGACCATGGCAAGCGATAATACAAGTACGACTAGCGGAATTCTAGTTTAATTGCCATAAAATTCCAAAAAATGTAACTTGATCATTTGGAAGATTTGGTTATGGTTCCTTGGGTCGTATTTGATGTCCTGGAGAAATATCATGCGAACCGGTACCAGATCCGTACCAAGGTGTCCGACCTGGACCATGGCAGGCGATAATATAGGCACGACTAGCGGAAATCCAGTTTAATTGCCATAAAATGCCAAAAAATGTAACTTGATCATTACGAAGCGTTGGTTATGGTTCCTTGGGTCGTATTTGATGTCCCGGACAAATGTCATGCGATTCGGTACCGGCTCCATACCAAGGCGTCCGTCCTGGACCATGGCAGGCGATAATAACGACACGACTGTCGGAAATCAAGTTTAATTGCCATAAAATGCCAAAATGTAACTTGATCATTTCGAAGAGTTGGTTATGGTTCCTTAGGTCGTGTTTGATGTCCCGGAAAAATATCATGCGATCCGGTACCGGCACCATACCAAGCCGTCCGGCCTGAACCATGGATGGCGATAATACAAGCACGACTAGCGAAATTCTAGTTTAATATCCATAAAATGCTAAAAATGTAACTTAATCATTTCGAAGCGTTGGTTATGGTTCCTTGGGTCGTATTTGATGTCCAGAAAAAATATCATGCGATCTGGTACCGGCTCTGTACCAAAGCGTCTGGTCTAGATTATGGCAGGCGATTATAGAGGCATGACTTGCGGAAATCCAGTTTAATTGACATAAAATGAGAAAAAATGTAACTTGATCATTTCTAGGAGTTGGTTATCGTTCCTTGGGTTGTATTTAATGTACCATACAAATATGATGCGACCCGGTACCAGCTCCTTACCAAGGCAACGTACCAAGGCATCCAGGCTGGACCACGGTAGGGGATAATACATGCACGACTTGGCGGAATACCAGTTTAATTGCCATAAAAGGCTAAAATATATAACTTGATCATTTCGAAGAGTTGGTTATGGTTCCTTGGGTCGTGTTTGATGTCCCGGAAAAATATCACGCGATCCGGTACCAGCACCATACCAAGGTGTCCGGCCTGGACCATGGATGGCGATAATACAGGGACGACTAGTGGAATTCCAGTTTAATATCCATAAAATGCTAAAAATGTAACTTAATCATTTCGAAGAGTTGGTTATGGTTCCTTGGTTCGTATTTGATGTCCATAAAAAATATCATGCGATGACCGGCTCCGTACCAAAGCGTCTGGCCTGGATTATGGAAGGCGATAATATAGGCGTGACTTGCGAAATTCCAGTTTAATTGACATAAAGTGCCAAATATGTAACTTGATCATTTCGAAGCGTTGGTTATGGTTCCTTGGGTCGTATTTGATGTCCGGACAAATATCATGTGATCTGGTACCGACAATACCATGCGATGACCGGCTCCGTACCAAAGCGTCTGGCCTGGACCATGGCAGGCGATAATACATGCACTTCTGGCAGAATGCCAGTTTAATTGCCATAAAATGCCAAAAAAATAACTTGATCATTTAGAAGCGTTTGTTATAACTACTTGGGCCATATTTGATGTCCCGGACAAATATAATGCTATCCGATACCGGCTCCGTACCAAGGCGTCCGTCCTGGACCATGGCAGGCGATAATACAGGCACGACTGGTGGAATTCCAGTTTAATTTCCAGAAAATGTAACTTGATAGTTTTGAAGCGTTTTTTATGGTTCCTTGGGTCGTATATGATGTCCCAGAAAAATATCATTCGATCCGGTATCGGCTCCGTACCAAGGCGTCTGGCCTGAACTATGGCAGGTGATAATATAGGCACGACTAGCGAAATTCCATTTTAATTGCCATAAAATGTTAAAAAATGTAACATGATCATTTCAAAGGTTTGGTTATGGTTTCGTGGGTAGTATTTGATGTCCCGGACAAATATCATGCGATCCGGTACCGGCTCCGTACCAAGGCGTCCGGCCTGGACCGTGGCAGGCGATAATACAGGCACTTCTGACAGAATTCCAGTTTAATTGCCATAAAATTCCAAAAAATGTAACTTGATCATTTAGAAGCGTTAGTTATGGTTACTTGGGCCGTATTTGATGTCCTAGACAAATATCATGCTATCCGATACTGACTCCGTACCAAGGCGTCCAGCCTGGACCATGGCAGGCGATAATACAGGCACGACTAGTGGAATTCCATTTTAATTGCCATAAAATTCCAAAAAATGTTACTTGATCATTTCGAAGCGTTGGTTATGGTTCCTTGGGACGTATTTGATGTCCCTTACAAATATCATGTGATCCGGTACCAGCTCCGTACCAAGGCGTCCGGCCTGGACCATGGCAGGCGATAATACAGGCACAACTGGCGGAATTCAAATTTAATTGCCATAAACTGCCAAAAACATAACTTGATCATTTAGAAGCATTGGTTATGGTTCCTTGGGTCGTATTTGATGTCCCGGAAAAATATCATGGGGATCTGGTACCGGCATCATACCAAGGCGTCCGGCCTACACTATGGCAGACGATAATACAGGCACGACTTGTGAAATTCCAGTTTAATTGACATAAAATGCCAAAAAATGTAACTTGATCATTTTGAAGCGTTGGTTATGGTTCCTTGGGTCGTATTTGATGTCTCGGAAAAATATCATGCGATCCGTTACCGGTTCCGTACAAAGGCCTATGGCCTGGACTATGGCAGGCGATAATACATGCACTTCTGGCAGAATGCCAGTTTAATTGCCATAAGATGCCAAAAAATGTAACTTGATCATTTAGAAGCGTTAGTTATGGTTACTTGGGCCGTATTTGATGTCCCGTAAAAATATCATGCTATCCGATACCGGCTCGTACAAGGGCGTCTGGCCTGGACCATGGCAGGCGATAATACAGGCACGACTGAAGGAATTCCAGTTTAATTACCAAAAAATGTAACTTGATCATTTAGAAGCGTTGTTTATGGTTCCTTGGGTCGTATATGATGTCCCGGAAAAATATCATACGATCCGGTAACGGCTTCGTACCAAGGCGTCCGGCCTGGACCATGGCAGGCGATACTACACGCACGATTGGCGGAATTCCAATTTATTTGCCATAAAATGTCAAAAACTATAACTTGATCATTTAGAAGCATTGGTTATGCTTCCTTGGGTCTTATTATATGTGCCGGATAAATATCATACTATCCGATACCGGCTCTGTGCCAAGGCGTCCGGCATGGACCATAGCAGGCGATAATACATGCACGACTTGCGGAATTCCAGTTTAATTGACATAAAATGCCAAAAAATATAACTTGATCATTTCGAAGCATTGGTTATGGTTCCTAGGGTCGTATTTGATGTCCCGAAAAAATATCATGCGATCCGGTACCGGCTCCATACCAAGGCTTCTGGCCTGGACCATGGCAGGCGATAATAGAGGCACGACTTGCGGAATTCCAGTTTAATTTCCAAAAAATATAACTTGATCATTTCGAAACATTTTTTATGGTTCCTTAGGTCGTATATGATGTCCCAGAAAAATATCATACGATCCGGTAACGGCTCCGTACCAAGGGGTCCGGCCTGGACCGTGGCAGGCGATAATAGAGGCACTTCTGGCAGAATGCCAGTTTAACTGCCATAACATTGCAAAAAATGTAACTTGATCATTTCAAAGGTTTGGTTATGGTTTCGTGGGTAGTATTTTATGTCCCGGACAAGTATCATGCAATCCGATACCGGCTCCGTACCAAGGCGTCCGGCCTGGACCGTGGCAGGCGATAATAGAGGCACTTCTGGCAGAATGCCAGTTTAACTGCCATAACATTCCAAAAAATGTAACTTGATCATTTAGAAGCATTAGTTATGGTTACTTGGGCCGTATTTGATGTCCCAGAGAAATATCATGCTATCTGATACCGGCTCCGTACCAAGGCGTCCGACCTGGAGTAAGGCAGGCGATAATACATGCACGACTTGCGAAATTCCAGTTTAATTGCCATAAAATGTCAAAAAATGTAACTTGATAATTTCGAAGCGTTGATTATGGTTCCTTGGGTCGTATTTGATGTCCCGTACAAATATCATGCGATTCGGTACCAGCTCTGTACCAAGTCGTCCAACCTGGACCATGGCAGGCGATAATACATGCACTACTGGCGGAATTCCAATTTAATTGCCATAAACTGCCAAAAAATGTAACTTGATCATTTCCAAGCGTTGGCTATGGTTCCTTGGGTCATATTTGATGTCCCGGAAAAATATCATGGGATCTGGTACCGGCTCCATACCAAGGCGTCCGGCCTAGACAATAACAGACGATAATACAGGCAGGACTTGCGGAATTCCAGTTTAATTGACATAAAATGCCAAAAAATGTAACTTGATCATTTCGAAGCGTTGGTTATGGTTCCTTGGGTCGTATTTGATGTCCCGAAAAAATATCATGCGATCCGGTACAGGTTTCGTACCAAGTCCTATGGCCTTGACCATGGCAGGCGATAATACAAGCACTTCTGGCAGAATGCCAGTTTAATTTCCATAAGATGCCAAAAAATGTAACTTGATCATTTAGAAGCGTTAGTTATGGTTACTTGGGCCGTATTTGATGTCCCGTACAAATATCATGCTATCCGATACCGGCCCCGTACCAAGGCGTCTGGCCTTGACCATGGCAGGCGATAATACAGGCACGACTAGCGGAATTCCAGTTTAATTACCAAAAAATGTAACTTGATCATTTCGAAGCGTTGTTTATGGTTCCTTGGGTCGTATATTATGTCCCAGAAAAATATCATATGATCCGATAACGGCTCCGTACCAAGGCGTCCGTTCTGGACCACGGCAGGCGATAATACACGTACGAATTGCGGAATTCCAGTTTAATTACCATAAAACGCCAAAAAATATAACTTGATCATTTAGAAGCGTTGTTTATGGTTCCTTGGGTCGTACTAGATGTCCCAGACAAATATCATATGATCCGGTACCGTCTCCGTGCCAAGGTGTCCGGCCTGGTTCATGGCAGGCGATAATACATGCACGGCTTGCAGAATTCCAGTTTAATTGACATAAAATGCAAAAACATGTAACTTGATCATTCCGAAGCGTTGGTTATGGTTCCTTGGGTCGTATTTGATGTCCCAGAAAAATATCATGCGATCTGGTATCAGTTCCGTACCAAGTCCTATGGCCTGGACCATGGCAGGCGATAATACAGGCACTTCTGGCAGAATGCCAGTTTAATTGCCATAAGATGCCAAAAAATGTAAATTGATCATTTAGAAGCGTTAGTTATGGTTACTTGGGCCGTATTTGATGTCCCGTACAAATATCATGCTATCCGATACCGGCTCCGTACCAAGGCGTCTGGCCTGGACCAGGGCAGGCGATAATACAGGCACGACTAGCGGAATTCCAGTTTAATTACCAAAAATGTAACTTGATCATTTCGAAGCGTATTTTATGGTTCCTTGGGTCGTATATGATGTCCCAGAAAAATATCATACGATCCGGTAACTGCTCCGTACCAAGCCGTCCGGCCTGGAACATGGTAGGTGATAATACATGTACGATTGGCGGAATTCCAGTTTAATTGCCATAAAACACCAAAAAATGTAACTTGATCATTTAGAAGCGTTGGTTATGGTTCCTTGGGTCGTATTTGATGTCCCGGATAAATATCATGCTATCCGATACCCTCTCCATACCAAGGCGTCTGTCCTGGACCATGGCAGGCGATAATACGGGCACGACTGGCAGAATTCCAGTTTAATTGCCATAAAATGCCAAAAAATGTAACTTGATCATTTCAAAGCGTTGGTTATGGTTCCTTCAGTCGTATATGATGTCTCGAAAAAATATCATGTGATCCGGTGTCGGCTCCGTACCAAGGCCTCTAGCCTGGACCATGGCAGGCGATAATATTGGAACGACTGGCGGAATTCCAATTTAATTGCCATATAATGCCAGAAAATATAACTTGATCATTTCGAAGAGTTGGTTATGGTTCCTTGGGTTGTATTTAATGTACCAAAAAAATATCTTGCAATCCGGTACCGGCTCCGTACCAAGGCGTCCAACCTGGACCCTAGCCGGCCATAATACAGGCACAACGAGCGGAATTCCATTTTAATTGCCATAAAATTCAAAAAAATGTAACTTGATCATTTTGAAGTGTTGGTTATGGTTCCTTGGGTCGTATTTGATGTCCCGGATAAATATAATGCTATCCGATACCCGCTCCATACCAAGGCGTCTGGCCTGGACCATGGCAGGCGATAATACAGGCTCGACTGGCGGAATTCCAGTATAATTGCCATAAAATTCCAAAAAATGTAATTTGATCATTTAGAAGCGTTAGTTATGGTTAATTTAGCCGTATTTGATGTCCCAGAGAAATATCATGGTATCTGATACCGGCTCCGTACCAAGGCGTCCGGCCTGGACCATGGCAGGCGATAATACAGACACGACTTGCGGAATTCCAGTTTAATTGCCATAAAATGCCAAAAAATGTAACTTGATAATTTCGAAGCGTTGATTATGGTTCCTTGGGTCGTAATTGATGTCCTGTACAAGTATCATGCAATCCGGTACCAGCTCTGTACCAAGGCGTTCGACCTGGACCATGGCAGGCGATAATACAGGAACAACTGGCAGAATTCCAATTTAATTACCATAAACTGCCAAAAAATGTAATTTGATCATTCCGAAGCATTGGCTATTGTTTCTTGGGTTTTATTTGATGTCCCGGAAAAATATCATGGGATTTGGTACCGGCTCCATACCAAGGCGTCCGGCCTAGACTATGGCAGACGATAATACAGACACGACTTGCAGAATTCTAATTTAATTGACATAAAATGCCAAAAAAATGTAACCTGATCATTTCGAAGAGTTGGTTATGGTTCCTTGGGTTGTATTTAATGTACCAAACGAATATCTTGCAATCCGGTACCGGCTCCATACCAAGGCATCCAGCCTGGACCATGGCCGGCGATAATACAGGCACAACGAGCGGAATTCCAGTTTAATTGCCATAAAATGCCAAAAAATATAACTTGATAATTTCGAAGCGTTGATTATGGTTCTTTGGGTCGTGTTTGATGTCCCGTACAAATATCATGCGATCCGGTACCAGCTCTGTACCAAGGCGTCCGACCTGGACCATGGCAGGCGATAATACAGGCATAACTGGCAGAAATCCAATGTAATTGGCATAAACTGCCAAAAATGTAACTTGATCATTTCCAAGCGTTGGCTATGGTTCCTTGGGTCGTATTTGATGTCCCGCAAAAATATCATGGGATCTGATACCGGCTCCATACCAAGGCGTCCGGCCTAGACTATGGCAGACGATAATACAGGCAGGACTTGCGGAATTCCAGTTTAATTGACATGAAATGCCAAAAAATGTAACTTGATCATTTCGAAGCGTTGGTTATGGTTCCTTGGGTCGTATTTGATGTCCCGGAAAAATATCATGCGATCCGATACCAGTTCCGTACCAAGTCCTATGGCCTGGACCATGGCAGGCGATAATACAGGCACTTCTGGCAGAATGCTAGTTTAATTGCCATAAGATGCCAAAAAATGTAAATTGATCATTTAGAACCGTTAGTTATGGTTACTTGGGCCGTATTTGATGTCCCGTAAAAATATCATGCTATCCGATACCGGCTCCGTACCAAGGCGTCTGGCCTTGCCCATGGAAGGCGATAATATAGGCACGACTAGCAGAATTCCATATTTATTACCAAAAATGTAACTTGATCATTTCGAAGCGTTGTTTATGGTTCCTTGGGTCGTATATGATGTCCCAGAAAAATATCATACGATCCGGTAACGGCTCCATACCAAGGCGTCCGTCCTGGACCATGGCAGGCGATAATACACGTACGATTGGCAGAATTCCAGTTTAATTGCCATAAAAAGCCAAAAATGTAACTTGATAATTTAGAAGCGTTGGTTATAGTTCCTTGAGTCGTACTAGATGTCCCGGACAAACACATATGATCCGGTACCGGCTCCGTGCCAAGGCGTCCGGCCTGGTTCATGGCAGGCGATAATACATGCACGACTTGCGGAATTCCAGTTTAATTGACATAAAATGCCAAAAAATTTAACTTGATCATTTCGAAGCATTGGTTATGGTTCCTTGGGTCGTATTTGATGTCTTGGAAAAATATCATGCGATCAAGTACCGGTTCCGTACCAAGTCCTATGGCCTGGACCATGGCAAGCGATAATACAGGCACTTCTGGCAGAATGCCAGTTTAATTGCCATAAGATACAAAAAAATGTAACTTCATCATTTAGAAGCGTTATTTATGGTTACTTGGGCCGTATTTGATGTCCCGTAAAAATATCACGTTATCTGGTACCGGCTCCGTACTAAGGCGTCCGTCCTGGACCGTGGCAGGCGATAATACAGGCACTTCTGGCAGAATGCCAGTTTAATTGCCATAAAATTCCAAAAAATGTAACTTGATCATTTAGAAGCGTTAGTTATGGTTACTTGGGCCGTATTTGAAGTCCCACAGAAATATCATGTTATCTGATACCGGCTCCGTACCAAGGCGTCCGGCCTGGACCATGGCAGGCGATAGTACAGGCCCGACTTGCGGAATTCCAGTTTAATTGCCATAAAATGCCAAAAAATGTAACTTGATAATTTCGAAGCGTTGATTATGGTTCCTTGGGTCGTATTTGATGTCGCGTAAAAATATCATGTGATCCGATACCAGCTCTATACCAAGGCGTTCGACCTGGACCATGGCAGGCGATAATACAGGCACAACTAGCGGAATTCCAATTTAATTGCAGTAAAATGCCAAAAAATGTAACTTGATCATTTCGAAGCATTCGCTATGGTTCCTTGGGTCATATTTGATGTCCCGGAAAAATATCATGGGATCTGGTACCGGCTCCATACCAAGGCGTCCGGCCTAGACTATGGCAGACGATAATACAGGCACTTCTGGCAGAATGCCAGTTTAATTGCCATAAGATGCCAAAAAATGTAACTTGATCATTTAGAAACGTTAGTTATGGTTACTTGGGCTGTATTTGATGTCCCGTAACCCGATCATGCTATCCGATTCCGGCTCCGTACCAAGGCGTTCGGCCTGGACCATGGCAGGCGATAATACAGGCACGACTAGCGGAATTCCAGTTTAATTAGCAAAAAATTTAACTTGATCATTTCGAAGTGTTGTTTATGGTTCCTTGGGTCATATATGATGTCCCAGAAAAATATCATATGATCCGGTAACGGCTCCGTACCAAGGCGTCCGGCCTGGACCATGGCAGGCGATAATACACGTACGATTGGCGGTATTCCAATTTAATTTCAATCAAACGCCAAAAAATGTAACTTGATCATTTAGAAGCGTTGGTTATAGTTCCTTGGGTCGTATTAGATGTCCCGAACAAATATCATACGATCTGGTACCAGCTCCGTGCCAAGGCGTCCGGCCTAGTCCATGGCAGGCGATAATACAGGCACGACTTGCGGAATTCCAGTTTAATTGCAATAAAATGCCAAAAAAATATAACTTGATCATTTCGAAGCGTATTTTATGGTTCCTTGGGTCGTATTTGATGTCCCGGACAAATATCATGCGATCCGGTACTGGCTTTGTACCAAGGCATCCGGCCTGGACTATGGCAGACGATAATACACGCACGACTTGCGGAATTCCAGTTTAATTGACATAAAATGCGAAAAAATGTAACTTGATCATTTTGAAGCGTTGGTTATGGTTACTAGGGTCATATTTGATGTCCCAAAAACATATCATGCGATCCGGTACCGGCTCCGTACCAAAGCGCCCGGCCTGGACCATGGTAGGCGATAATACAGGCACAACTGGCGAATTCCAGTTTAATTGCCATAAAATGCTAAAAATTATAACTTCATCATTTCGAAGCATTTGTTATGGTTCTTTGGGTCGTATTTGATGAACCGGACAAATATCATGTGATCCGGTACCAACTCCGTACCAAGGTGTCCGACCTGGACCATGGCAGACAATAATACAGGCACGACTTGCATAATTCCAGTTTAATTGTCATAAAATGCCAAAAAATGTAACTTGATCATTTCAAAGCGTTTGTTATGGTTCCTTGGGTCGTATTTGATGTCCCGAACAAATATCATGCGATCCGATATCGGCTCCGTACCAAGGCGTCCGCCTGGACCATGGCAGGCGATAATACATGCACGACTGGCGGAATTCCAGTTTAATTACCCTAAAATGCCAAAAAATGTAACTTGATCATTTCGAAGCGTTGGTTATGGTTCCTTGGGTCGTATTTGATGTCCCGAAAAAATATCATGCAATCCGGTACCGGCTCCGTACCAAGGCGTCCTGCCTGGACCATGGCAGGCGATAATATAGGCACGACTAGCAAAATTCCATTTTAATTGGCATAAAATGCCAAAAAATTTAACTTGATCATTTCAAAGCGTTGGTTAAGGTTCCGTGGGTCGTATTTGATGTCCCGGACAAATATCATGCGATCCAGTACCGGCTCCGTACCAAGGCGTCCTGCCTGGACCATGGCAGGTGATAATACATGCACTTCTGGCAGAATGCCAGTTTAATTGCCATAAATTGACAAAAATGTAACTTGATCATTTAGAAACGTTAGTTATGGTTACTTGGGCCTTATTTGATGTCCCGGGCAAATATCATGTTATCTGATACCGGCTCCGTACCCAAGCGTCCGGCCTGGACCATGGCAGGCGATAATACAGGCACGACTGGTGGAATTCCAGTTTAATTGCTATAAAATGCGAAAAAATGTAACTTGATCATTTTGAAGCGTTGGTTATGGTTCCTTGGGTCCTATTTGATGTCCTGAAAATATCATGCGATCCGATAGCGACTCCGTACCAAGGCCTCTGGCCTGGACCATGGCAAGCGATAATACAGGCACGACTGGCGGAATTCCAATTTAATATCCATAAAATGTAACTTAATCATTTCGAAACGTTGGTTATGGTTCCTTGGCTCGTATTTAATGTCTCTGACAAATATCATGCGATCCGGTACCGGCTCCGTACCAAAGCGCCCGGCCTGGACCATGGCAGGCGATAATACACGCACAACTGGCGCAATTCCAGTTTAATTGCCATAAAATGCTAAAAATTATAACTTGATCATTTCGAAGCGTTTGTTATGGTTCTTTGGGTCTTATTTGATGAACCGGACAAATGTCATGTGATCCGGTACCGGCTCCGTACCAAGGTGTCCGGACTGGACCATGGCAGACGATAATACAGGCACGACTTGCAGAATTCCAGTTTAATTGCCATAAAATGCCAAAAAATGTAGCTTGATCATTTCAAAGCATTTGTTATGGTCCCTTGGGTCGTATTTGAATTCCTGGAAAAATATCATGCGATCCGATATCGGCTTCGTACCAAGGCGTCCGGCCTGGACCATGGCAGGCGATAATACATGCACGAGTGGCGGAATTCCAGTTTAATTGCCATAAAATGCCAAAAAATGTAACTTGATCATTTCGAAGCGTTGGTTATGGTTCCTTGGGTCGTATTTATTGTCCCGAAAAAATATCATGTGATCCGTTAACAGCTTTGTACCAAGGCGTCCGCCCTGGACTATGGCAGGCCATAAAACATGCACGACTTGTGGAATTCCATTTTAATTTACATAAATTGCCAAAAAATGTAACTTGAACATTTCGAAGTGTTGGTTATGGTTCCTTGGGTCGTATTTGATGTCCAGGAAAATTATCATGCGATCCATTACCGGCCCCGTACCAAGGCCTCCAGCCTGGACTATGGCAGGTGATAATACGGGCACGATTGGCGAAATTCCAGTTTAATTTCCATAAAATGCCAAAAATGTAACTTGATCATTTCGAAGCGTTGGTTATGGTTCCTTGGGTCGTATTTGTTGTCCCAAAAAAATATCATGCGATCCGGTACCGGCTCCGTACCAAGGCCTCTGGTCTGGACCATGGCAGGCGATAATACAGGCACGACTGGCGGAATTCCAATTTAATGTCCATTAAAATCCAAAAATGTAACTTGATCATTTAGAAGTGTTGGTTATGCTTCCTTGGGTCGTATTTAATGTCCCGGACAAATATCATGTGATCCGGTACCGGCACCGTACAAAGGCGTCCAGCCTGGACCATGGCAGGCGATAATAGAGGCACGACTGGTGCAATTCCAGTTTAATTGCCATAAAATAACAAAAAATGTAACTTGATCATTTCGAAGCATTTATATGGTTCCTTGGGTCGTATTTGATGTCCCGGACAACTATCATGTGATCCAGTACCGGTTCCATACCAAGGCGTCCGGCATGGACCATGGCAGACGATAATACAGGCACGACTTGCAGAATTCCAGTGTAATTGCCATAAAATGCAAAAAAAGTAACTTGATCATTTCGAAGAGTTGGTTATGGTTCCTTGGGTTGTATTTGATCTCCCAAAAAAAAATCATGCGATCCGGTACCTGGTCCACACCAAGGCGTCCGGCCTGGACATGGATGGCGATAATACAGGCACGACTTGCGGAATTCTAGTTTAATTGCCATAAAATGCCAGAAAATGTAACTTGATAATTTCGAAGCGTTGGTTATGGTTACTTGGGATGTATTTGATGTCCCGGAAAAATATCATGCGATCTGGTACCGGCTCCATACCAAGGCGTCCGGCCTGGACTATGGCAGGCGATAATACAGGCACGACTTGCGAAATTCCAGTTTAATTGCCATAAAATGTCAAAAAATGTAACTTGATCATTTCGAAATGTTGGCTATGGTTCCTTGGGTCGTATTTGATGTCCCGGAAAAATATCATGCGATCTGGTACCGGCTCCATACCAAGGCGTCCGACCTGGACCATGGCAGGCGATAATACATGCACGACTAGCGGAATTCCAGTTTAATTGCCATAAAATGCCAACAAATGTAACTTGATCATTTCAAAGCGTTTGTTATGGTCCCTTGGGTCGTATTTGACGTCCTGAACAAATATCATGCAATCCAGTACCGGCTTTGTACCAAGGCGTCCGGCCTGGACTATGGCAGGCGATAATACATGCACGACTTGCGAAATTCCAGTTTAATTGAAATAAAATGCCAAAAAATGTAACTTGATCATTTCGAAGCGTTGGTTATGGTTCCTTGGGTCGTATTTGATGTCCCGGAAAAATATCATGTGATCCGGTACCGGCTCCGTACTAAGGCGTCCGACCTGGACCCTGGCAGGCGATAATACGGGTACGACTGGCGGAATTCAAGTTTCATTGCCATAAAATACCAAAAATGTAACTTGATCATTTCGAAGCGTTGGTTATGGTTTCTTGGGTCGTATTTGATGTCACAAAAAAATATCATGCGATCCGATACCGGCCCCGTACCAAGGCCTCTGGCCTAGACCATGGCAAGCGATAATAGAGGCACGACTGGCGGAATTCCAATTTAATTGCCATAAAATGCGAAAAAATGTAACTTGATCATTTCGAAGTGTTTGTTATGGTTCATTGGGTCGTATTTGATGTCCCGGAAAAATATCTTGCGATCCGGTACCGGCTCCGTACTAAGGCCTCCGGCCTGGACCATGGCAGGCGATAATAAGGGCACGACTGGCGGGATTCCAGTTTAATTGACATAAAATGCCAAAATTATAACTTGATCATTTTGAAGCGTTGGTTATGGTTCCTTGAGTCCTATTTGATGTCCCGAAAATATCATGCGATCCGATACCGACTCCGTACCAAGGCCTCTGGCCTGGACCATGGCAAGCGATAATACAGGCACGACTGGTGGAATTCCAATTTAATATCCATAAAATGCCAAAAAATGTAACTTAATCATTTCGAAGCGTTGGTTATGGTTCCTTGGCTCGTATTTAATGTCTCCCACAAATATCATGCGATCCGATACCGACTCCGTACCAAGGCCTCTGGCCTGGACCATGGCAAGCGATAATACAGGCACGACTGGCGGAATTCCAGTTTAATTGCCATAAAATGCTAAAAATTATAACTTGATCATTTCAAAGCGTTTGTTATGGTTCTTTGGGTCTTATTTGATGACCCGGAAAAATATCATGTGATCCGGTACCGGCTCCGTACCAAGGTGTCCGGCCTGGACAATGGCAGACGATAATACATGCACGACTTGCAGAATTCCAGTTTAATTGCCATAAAATGCCAAAAAATATAACTTGATCATTTCGAAGCGTTTGTTATGGTCCCTTGGGTAATATTTGAAGTCCCGGACAAATATCATGCGATCCGATATCGGCTCCGTACCAAGGCGTCCGGCCTGGACCATGGCAGGCGATAATACATGCACGACTGGCGGAATTCCAGTTTAATTGCCATAAATTGCCAAAAAATGTAACTTGATCCTTTCGAAGCATTGGTTATGGTTCCTTGGGTCGTATTTATTGTCCCGAAAAAATATCATGTGATCCGGTAATGGCTTTGTACCAAGGCGTCCGCCCTGGACTATGGCAGGCCATAAAACATGCACGACTTGTGGAATTCCATTTTAATTTACATAAAATGCCAAAAAATGTAACTTGAACATATCGAAGTGTTGGTTATGGTTCCTTGGGTCGTATTTGATGTCCCGGAAAAATATCATGTGATCCGGTACTGGCTCCGTACTAAGGCGTCCGGCCTGGACCCTGGCAGGCGATAATACGGGTACGACTGGCGGAATTCCAGTTTAATTGCCATAAAATACCAATACGGGTACGACTGGCGATAATACGGGTACGACTGGCGATAATACGGGTACGACTGGATCATTTCGAAGCATTTATATGGTTCCTTGGGTCGTATTTGATGTTCCGGACAACTATCATGTGATCCAGTACCGGTTTCGTACCAAGGCGTCCGGCATGGACCATGGTAGACGATAATACAGGCACGACTTGCAGAATTCCAGTGTAATTTCCATAAAATGCAAAAAATGTAACTTGATCATTTCGAAGAGTTGGTTATGGTTCCATGGGTTGTATTTGATCTCCAAAAAAAAAATCATGAGATCCGGTACCTGGTCCACACCAAGGCGTCTGGCCTGGACCATGGATGGCGATAATACAGGCACGACTTGCGGAATTCTAGTTTAATTGCCATAAAATGCCAGAAAATGTAACTTGATCATTTCGAAGCATTGGTTATGGTTACTTTGGATGTATTTGATGTCCCGGACAAATATAATTCTATCCGATACCAGCTCCATACCAAGGCGTCCGACCTGGACCATGGCAGGCGATAATACATGCACGACTAGCGGAATTCCAGTTTAATTGCCATAAAATGCCAAAAAATGTAACTTGATCATTTCAAAGAGTTGGTTATGGTTCCTTGGGTCATATTTGACGTCCTGATCAAATATCATGCGATCCAGTACCGGCTTTGTACCAAGGCGTCCGGCTTGGACTATGGCAGGCGATAATACATGCACGACTTGCGGAATTCCAGTTTAATTAAAATAAAATGCCAAAAAATATAACTTGATCATTTCGAAGCGTTGGTTATGGTTCCTTGGGTCGTATTTGATGTCCCGGAAAAATATCATATGATCCGGTACTGGCTCCGTACTAAGGCGTCCGGCCTGGACCCTGGCAGGCGATAATACGGGTACGACTGGCGGAATTCCAGTTTAATTGCCATAAAATACCAAAAATGTAACTTGATCCTTTCGAAGCATTGGTTATGGTTCCTTGGGTCGTATTTGATGTCCCGAAAAAATATCATGTGATCCGATACCGGCCCCGTACCAAGGCCTCTGGCCTAGACCATGGCAAGCGATAATAGAGGCACGACTGGCGGAATTCCAATTTAATTGCCATAAAATGNATGGTCTATGGCAGGAAATAATACATGCACGACTTGCGGAATTCCGGTTTAATTGACAAAAAAAGCCAAAAATATGTAACTTGATCATTTCGAAGCGTTGGTTCCTGTTCCTTGGGTCGTATTTGATTTCCCGGTCAAATATCATGCGATCCGGTACCGGCTCCGTACCAAGGCCTCCGGCCTGGACAATGGCAGGCGATAATACGGGCATGACTGGCGAAATTCCAGTTTAATTGCCATAAAAGGCCAAAAATGTAACTTGATAATTTCGAAGCGATGGTTATGGTTCCTTGGGTCGTATTTGATGTCCCGAAATAATATCATGCGATCCGGTACCGCCTCCGTACCAAGGCCTCTGGCCTGGACCATGGCAGGCGATAATGCAGGCACGACTGGCGGAATTCCAATTTAATTGCCATAAAATTCCAAAAAATGTAACTTGATCATTTCGAAGTGTTGGTTATAGTTCTTTGGGTCGTATTTAATCTCCCGGAAAAATATCATGCGATCCGCTACCGGCTCCGTACCAAGGCGTCCGGCCGGGACCATGGTAGGCGATAATACAGGCACGACTAGTGCAATTAAAGTTTAATTGCCATAAAGCGCCAAAAAATGTAACTTGATCATTTCGAAATGTTTGTTATGGTTCCTTGGGTCTTATTTGATGTCCTGGACAAATATCATGTGATATGGTACCGGCTCCGTACCAAGGCGTCTGGCCTGGACCATGGCTGACGATAATACAGGCACGACTTGCAGAATTCCAGTTTAATTGCCATAAAATGCCAAAAAGTGTAACTTGATCATTTCGAAGAGTTGGTTATGGTTCCTTGGGTTGTATTTGATGTCCCGGTGAAATATCATGCGATCAGGTACCTATTCCACACCAAGGCGTCTGGCCTAGACCATGGATGGCGATAATGCAGGCATGACTTGCGGAATTCTAGTTTAATGGCCATAAAATGCCAAAAAGTGTAACTTGATCATTTCGAAGCATTGGTTATGGTTCCTTGGGACGTATTTGATGTGCCGGACAAATATAATGTTATCCGATACCGGCTCCATTCCAAGGTGTCCGACCTGGACCATGGCAGGCGATAATAAAGGCACGACTTGCGGCATTCCAGTTTAATTGCCATAAAATGCCAAAAAATGTAACTTGATCATTTCGAAGCATTGGTTATGGTTCCTTGGGACTTACTTGATGTCCAGGATAAATATCATGTGATCTGGTACCAGCTCCGTACAAAGAAATATCATGCGATCAGGTACCTATTCCACACCAAGGCGTCCGGCCTAGACCATGTCAGGCAATAATACAAGCACGACTTGCGGAATTCCAACTTAATTGCCATAAAGTGCCAAAATATGTAACTTGATCATTTTGAAGTGTTGGTTATGGTTCCTTGGTTCGTATTTGATGTCCCGGAGAAATATCATGCGATCTAGCACCAGCTCCGTACCAAGGTGTCCGGCCTGGACCATGGCAGGCGATAATACAGGCACCACTGGCGGAATTCAAATTTAATTGCCATAAAATGCCAAAAAATGTAACTTGATCATTTCGAAAAGTTGGTTATAGTTCCTTGGGTCTTTTTTTGCATATCCCAGACAAATATCATGTGATCCGGTACCGGCTCCTTACCAAGGCGTCCGTCTGGACCATGGAAGGCGATAATATATACACGACTAACAGAATTCCAATTTAATTACCACAAAATGCCAAAAAATATAACTTGATCATTTTGAAGTGGTTGTTATTGTTCCATGGGTCGTATTTTATGTAATAGACAAATATAATGAGATCCGGTAACGGCTCCATAGCAAGGCGTCCGGCCTGGACCATGGCAGGCGATAATACATGCACGGCTAACGGAATTCCAGTTTTATTGCCATAAAATGACAAAAAATTTAATTTAATCATTTCGAGGTGTTAGTTATGGTTTCATGGGTCGTATTTGATGTCCTGGAGAAATATCATGCAATCCGGTACCGCCTCTGTACCAAGGCGTCCGGCATGGACCATGGCAGGCGATATTAGAGGCACGACTGGCGTAATTCCAGTTTAATTGCCATAAAATGCCAAAAAATGTAACTTGATCATTTCGAAGCGTTGGTGATGGTTCATTGGGTCATATTTAATATCCCGGAAAAATATCATGCGACCGGTACTGGCTCCATACCTAGTCGTTCGGCCTGGACCATGGCAGACGATAATACAGGCACGACTGTCGGAGTTCCAGTTTAATTGCCATAAAATGCCAAAAAATGTAGATCATTTCAAAGCGTTGGTTATGGTTCTATAGGTCGTATTGATGTGCCGGACAAATATCATGAGATCTAGTACCTGCTCTGTACCAAGGCGTCCGGCCTGGACCATGGCAGGCGATAATACAGGCACGATTGGCGGAATTCCAGTTTAATTACCATAAAATGCCAAAAAATGTAACTTGCTCATTTCGAAGCGTTGGTTATGGTTCCTTGGGTCATATTTGATATCCGGGACAAATATCATGTGATCCGGTACTGGCCCCGTACCAAGGCGTCCGCCTGGACCATGGCAGGCGATAATACATGCATGACTGACAGAATTCCAGTTTAATTGACATAAAATGCCAAAAATATAACTTGATCATTTTGAAGCGTTGGTTATAGTTCCTTGGGTCGTATTTGATGTCCCAGAAAAAAATCATGAGATCCGGTACCGGCTCCGTACCAAGGCGTCCGGCCTGGGCCATGGCAGGCGATAATAAAGGTATGACTGGCGGAATTCTAATTTAATTGCCATAAAATGCCAAAAATATAACTTGATCATTTCGAAGTGTTGGTTATGGTTCCTTGGATCGTATTTGATGTCCCGGAAAAATATCATGATATTCGGTACCAGCTCCGTACCAAGGCGTCCGGCCTGGACCATGGCAGGCGGTAATACAGGCATGACTGGCGGAATTCCAGTTTAATTACCATAAAATGCCAAAAAATGTAACTTGCTCATTTCGAAGCGTTGGTTATGGTTCCTTGGGTCATATTTGATATCCCGGACAAATATCATGTGATCCGGTACTGGCCCCGTACCAAGGCGTCCGCCTGGACCATGGTAGGCGATAATACATGCATGACTGACAGAATTCCAGTTTAATTGACATAAAATGCCAAAAATATAACTTGATCATTTTGAAGAGTTGGTTATAGTTCCTTGGGTCGTATTTGATGTCCCAGAAAAAAATCATGAGATCCGGTACCGGCTCCGTACCAAGGCGTACGGCCTGGACCATGGCAGGCGGTAATACAGGCATGACTGGCGGAATTCCAGTTTAATTGCCATAAAATGCCAAAAATATAACTTGATCATTTCGAAGTGTTGGTTATGGTTCCTTGGATCGTATTTGATGTCCCAGAAAAATATCATGATATTCGGTACCAGCTCCGTACCAAGGCGTACGGCCTGGACCATGGCAGGCGGTAATACAGGCATGACTGGCGGAATTCCAGTTTAATTGCCATAAAATTCCAAAAAATGTAACTTGATCATTTAGAAGCGTTGGTTATGAATCCTTGGGTTGTATTTGATGTCCTGGAAATATATCATGCGATTCGGTACCGGCTATGTACAAAGGCGTCCGGCCTGGACCATGGAAGGCGATAATGTAGGCACGACTTGGCGGAATTCTAGTTTAATTGGCATAAAATGCTCAAAAAATGTAACTTGATCATATCGAAGCATTGGTTATGGTTCCTTGGGTCGTATTTGATGTTCCGAGAAAATATCATGTGATCCGATAATGGCTCCATACCAAGGTGTCCAGCCTGGACCATGGCAGGCAATAGCAGAGGCACGACTGGCGGAATTCCAGTTTAATTGCCATAAAATGCCAAAAAAAGTAACTTGATCATTTCAAAGTTTTGGGTATGGTTCCTTATGTCGTATTTGATGTCACAAACAAATATCATGATATCCGGTACCGGCTCCGTACCAAGGCGTCCGGCCTGGACCATGGATGGCAATAATACAGGCACGACTGGCTGAATTCCAGTTTAATTGCCATAAAATGCCAAAAAATGTAACTTGATCATTTCGAAGCGTTGATTATAGTTCCTTGGGGTAATATTTGATGTCCCGGATAAATATCATACAATTCAGTACCGGTTACGTACCACGTTGTCAGGCCTGGACCATGGCAGGCGATAATACAGGCACGACTAACGGAATTCCAGTTTAATAGCCTTAAAATGCCAAAAATGTAACTTGATTGTTTTGAAGCGTTGGTTATGGTTCCTTGGGTCATATTTGATGTCCAGGACAAATATCATGCGACCCGGTACCAGCTCCGTACCACGGCGTCCGGCCTGGACCATGGCAAGCAATAATAGAGGCACGACTGGCGGAATTCCAGTTTAATTGCCATAAAATGCAAAAAAATGTAACTTGATCATTTCGAAGCGTTGGTTATGGTTCCTTGGGTCGTATTTGATGTCCCGAAAAAATATCATGTGATCCGGTTCCGGCTCTGTACCAAGGCCTCTGGCCTGGACTATGGCAGGCGATAATACAGGCACGATTGGCGAAATCCCAGTTTAATTGCCATAAAATGCCAAAAATATAACTTGATCATTTCGAAGCGTTGGTTATGGTTCCTTGGGTCGTATTTGATGTCCCAAAAAAATATCATGCGATCCGGTACCGGCTCTGTACAAGGGCCTCTGGCCTGGACTATGGCAGGCGATAATACTGGCACGACTGGCGAAATTCCAGTTTAATTGCCATAAAATGCCAAAAGTATAACTTGATCATTTCGAAGCGTTGGTTATGGTTCCTTGGGTCGTATTTTATGTCCCGAGAAAATATCATGTTATCCGGTACTGGCTCCATACCAAGGCCACTGGCCTGGACTATGGCAGGCGATAATGTAGGCACGACTGGCGGAATTCCAATTTAATTGCCATAAAATTCCAAAAAATGTAACTTGATCATTTCGAAGTGTTGGTTATGTTTGCTTGGGTCGTATTTAATCTCCCGGACAAATATCATGCGATCCGGTACCGGCTCCGTACCAAGGCGTCCGGCCTGGACCATGGCAGACGATAATACAAGCACGACTTGCAGAATTCCAGTTTAATTGCCATAAAATGCCAAAAAGTGTAACTTGATCATTTCGAAGAGTTGGTTATGGTTCCTTGGGTTGTATTTGATGTCCCGAAAAAATATCATGCGATCATGTACCTACTCCACACCAACGCGTCTGGCCTAGACCATGGATGGCGATAATGCAAGCATGACTTGAAAAATTCTAGTTTAATTGCCATAAAATGCCAAAAAGTGTAACTTGCTCATTTCGAAGCATTGGTTATGGTTCCTTGGGACGTATTTGATGTCCCGGACAAATATAATTTTATCCGATACCGGATCCATTCCAAGGCGTCCGACCTGGACCATGGCAGGCGATAATACAGGCAATACTGGCAGAATTCCAGTTTAATTGCCATAAAATGCCAAAAAATGTAACTTGATCATTTCGAAGCATTTGTTATGGTTCCTTGGATCGTATTTAATATCCCGAAAAACTATCACGCGATCCGGTACCAGCTCCGTACCGAGGCCTCCGGCCTGGACCATGGCAGGCGATAAAACGGGCACGACTGGCAGAATTCCAGTTTAATTGCCATAAA
>ML365141.1:0-51755 GCA_005239505.1 Nicotiana paniculata
AACACATAAAATGCAAGGTATATAATGCTTAAAATCATGAATTCTAGCCACGCATCAATAGCCTTCAGGGACCAGATAACCCCAAGTCCAAAGGCAAAGCCACTACCTCCGTTGGCCAGTCTGAAGAGCCAAGGGTAGTGGCCTCTGGGTCCGATCCTTCCACAACCGACGATTCGTCTGCTGCTATGCCACCTCCGTCATCAGGGCCATTAGTATTTGTCCCATTCTCTGTGCCTTCTTCCTCAGCCTACCCTTAGACTGCACTGTGGGTCAACCAAATGCTTACCCTTAGACTGCATTGTGGGTCAACCAAACCTTGTCCAACATCAACTACTGGATGCAGGTAGCTACATCAAAGCTATTTTCCCTATCCAGTGGAGTCGCAACACAGGTTGCTCTAGCACAGCTTTAGATGCCTCCATCAGTAGAGGATTCATTGAAGCAGATCCTTGACAACCAGAAGAAAATTCTAGAGGCTTTGGGTACTCACGAGAAGGTGATCAAGGAGCTGGGTAAGCAAGTCAAGAAGGTGAAGAAGAGTCAAGAGCATTTGAAGAAGGAAGTGAAGAAGATTACTTTTGCCGGTGATATTCCTCTAGATCTCCTTATAGAAGAGACTGCCCCTGCAGCACAAACAACACAACCATCAGAGCAGGAGGCTGACAGAGAGCCGGTGAGAATATTTGTGGTACCCCAGACCGATGACTTGGAGATTCAGTTGGAGGATCCTGAGGGTGGTGATGAGTTTACACAGCCAAATGACCCCACCAGTACACATGATCCCATGCTGACAGAGACCTCATAGGGAGTTTTCTTTACTCTATACCCCTCCCCTAACTTTACTTTTGCTTTTAAAATAAAGGACAATGCTAATTTCTATTCGGGAGGGGGAGTGATCTTATTTTGATTGATTTGATGACTTTGATGATTGGCTTGTAATAATTCTGATACTATTTTTTGTTATTTTCATTTTTGTTATTTTTCACTTCTGGTATGTATATAAATCTACTATTCCATGTATAGATTCATCCCCATTTTGTATATATTCATTTCACTCCCTTATTGTATATATTCATTTTACTTTCCGTAGTTTACTTTATGGCTTCTTTTGTAATTTTCTTTAATAGCTTAGCTTCTTATTTCCTTTAGTAGCTTCTTTTTGAGTTTGTAGATTCTTTTTATACTTTTGAATGATCAATAAGCCTTTGGTTTTCTTAATGCTGCGGTTCTTTCCAAAGGTGGATATTGTGTAAACCGGGTGGCTCTTCCAAACGATGGATAGCGTGACAACATTCTTAAGGGATTGAGTCTGTTTTTCTTTTTGTTTTGATATATAGTAGTAATGAATAAAAGTGTCTCAAGTAGGCTTCACTTGGAACTAACACATTTACCTTCGACCACATGGTTAGAGACAAGTTGGTTGATGAGATTAGCTCTAGTTGTGACCTTTAGACTCTTGAGTTGACTAAAGTTATCATCAAGCAGTTTCTGTGAGCCATTTGTGATGTTCAATCTTATCTAGGGTTGTTGTGGGACCTCGACTCTATTCTCTTTAACAATCCGGTAGCTTGAGAGATGAGGTATGGAATTGCAAGTCCAAGTCCCGTGCCAACAAGTCTAGAACTTGCCCTGAATGTTTGTCTAGGCAAATTCTAAGTGTAGCTCGACTTGAAAAGTGATTATAGGATCTCCTTGGTCCCATTTTGAACTTTGAAAACTTCCATAGCCTACCAATATGATATCCCTAGTCAACCCCTTTGAGCCTAAGCCTTTTTCATTCAATAACCACATTACAAGCCTTTATCCGTTTTACAATGACCATCTCTTGGCACCCAATCTTTCCTTAGCATTCATGTTGAACAACAAGAAAAAATCATAATTTTGGGGGAGAGACGAGGAACTTCAAGTGATAAAAGGTTCAAAGACAAAAAGAATTGATGAGAAGGAGAGGCAAGGAAAATGGTGAAAAGATAAAAAGAAATATGTCAAGAAGAAAGAAATGTTTGAATGGATTCAAAAAGAACAATGTTGAAAGGAATGGAATAATGAGAAAAGGAAAAAATGATCGTCATGGGTAAGAAAGAGTGACGATGTGCCTCTCTAGTTCCCCTAAGGAATAAGAATATGACTCAAAGATTCAAAAAGATATGAGTCGAAATGAGAAAATGGAGTGCTTAAGGAAAGATGAACCCATCATAGTTCGTTATGTCCTACCTTGATCCAAAAAAGCCTTCATTACATCCCGCTAAAGCCCTATAGGATTTCATGTTGAGTGAGCTTACATTAGTGGTGATTTACATGAGGGGCAAGCTTATGGTACTTAGAGCCGGACTTGGGCTCAAATGAAGAACACGGTCCGCGTCTAAATTACGTGGCCTGCGTATAAATTACACGACCGCGAATTGACCATACGCGGACGTGAAAGGAATTTCGCTGAGAGCGCATCTTGAGGTTCGGAGACCCTGAAAGTCATGCTTAACAGAAGAACGCAGTCTGCGTCCAAATTACGCGGCCGCGATGAAAGCACACGCGAACGCGGGTGAAATTATGCGGTCCGTGAAACTTAGCCCAATCCAAGCCAGTATCCACGAAACGCGGACCGCCCTCATAATTACGCGGCTGCGAAAGCTCAAGCGCGGACGCGATCAGGTTTACACGTCTGTGAATTCTCCGCAGGGGCATTTTTTTCTGAAATTTTCAGCTATGTATAAATAGACTTTTTTGACATTTTTAGGTTAAGTTTTGTTTGAAGGAGCACGTGAACAGCTGGGTTTTACCCTTTTGAGTAATTTTAGAGTAGATTTATCTTCAATCTTTAGATTTTTACCTTGTAATTGAATATTATGGCTTATATTTCATCTTTACCTTTGATTTCTGCTATTATCATCAGTAGCTAGACCCATATCTAGGGTTGTGATCCAACTCTAGTATGGGTATTTAACGAGTCTTGAATTTTAGGGCTTAATTATTTATGGGTTAGTGATATTTAGCCTAATTCATGCTTTAATTATAGAATTAGTGGTTGCAAACACTGATTCATGCCTTTGTGACTTATGTTCTTCTTGAGAAAGAGGGACTAAGTCTAGAAAAATTAGGCTAACAAGGAATTGGGGTGAATTCAAGATATTGATAGCCCAATTAAATGGTTAAACCTAGAGATAGTAATACCCGACTTGATCCAATTTCACTTGCATTGCATTAGCACCCATTTGGACTTGAGAAAGCCAAATCTGGAAAAGTCACTCAAACTACTGAGAGGTATAAAGTGAGAACTTTTGTGTGATGATATATCACGACCCCAATCATAACAAGCTTGTCCTAAATTCTTGATACTCATTAGATACTCTCCTAGGTGGAAGTCACTTTCCTAGTGCCATTTTAATCCTTGAAAACTTTTACAAAAATATTGTACTTAGATTATTCTTAGCATTCAATAGTATAAAATTAGAATAGAATCAAGCACAACAATGTTTAGAAGTGCAATTAGAAACAACACCCACATCTAGATTAGCTAGATACCCAATTCCAAAACAAATTAACTCCATGTGGAAATCGATCCCGACCTCATCGGGTAAAACTGCATCGACCACTCCTCGCTACTATATAGTGGTGTAGGGTTAGAATCGATCAACAGTCAACAGGGTCGAGGTCGATGCAAGGAGAGACCGGGGACGCTATCATGGATCCCGAGATGGTCGGGGCTGTAGATTCCACCATCGAAGGCCTCGACCCTATTCAACTGGACCTCAATGACCATAGCAAAAAGGCCTATATCGGCTGCAAACTCCAGGAACCAGGTAAATTCAGTCAATTCTTAATAACTAATGTAGATTTGTTTGCCTTCAGCCATGCAGACAGGTCAGGCGTAAATTCAACCCCGCCATTAACGATGCAGTCCGCGGGGAGGTGGAAAAATTGTTAGGAACAGTTCCATCAGGGAGTCGAAGTACCCTAAGTGGATCGCCAACGTAGTGATGGTCAAAAGAAAAATGGGAAATGGCAGATGTGCGAGGATTTCACATATTTGAACAAAGCATGTCCGAAGGATTCGTTCCCATTATCCCATATCGACGAACTCATCGATGCAACAGCCGGGCACAAACTATTGAGTTTCTTGGACTCTTACTCAAGCTATAACCGAATTCTTATGGAGGAAGAAGACCATGTTCATATCCCACCAAGGAACGTATTATTATAGGGTCATGCCATTTGGGCTGAAGAATGCAAGGGCCACATATCAAAGATTGGTGACAAAGATGTTCAAAGACCAGCTCGGCAAGACCATTGAAGTATATATAGAAGACATGTTGGTCAAGTCCAAAAAGTTAGAGGATCACATCGATCATTTGAAAGAATCTTTCGACATACTAAGATGGTGTGGAATGAATCTAAACACGGAGAAATGTGATGGTATAACAGAGCTCTTGAATACCAAGAAGCAAGTCCCAAGGTTGACTGGACGAATCGCCGCCCTATAGAGATTCATCTCGCAGTCGTCTAATAGATGTCACAAATTTTTTGGCGTACTCATAAAGGACAACAACCTCGAATGGACTCCCGAGTGCGTCCAGGCTCTACGAGAACTGAAGGCATACCTATCATCAACACCCCTACTTTCAAAACCCGAACCTGGGGAGCAGCTCTTCGTCTATCTAGCCGTCTCTGAAGTAGCGGTAAGCAAAATCTTGATCCGAAAAAATAAAGGTACGCAATATCCCATATATTATATTAGCAAAACAATCGTCGAAGTCGAGACAAGGTACCTGCACCTCGAAAATTAGCTCTGGCATTGGTCGTAGCTTCACGAAAGCTTAGACCCTGTGTCACCCCATCTCGGTCGTCACAACCTTTCCCTTGAGGAGCATTTTGCATAAACCCGAGCTATTGGGGAGGCTGGCCAAGTGGGCCATCGAGCTAAGCGAGCATGATATCACATACCAGCCGCGAACAGCGATAAAGTCGCAGGTGCTCGCCGACTTCAATGCAAAATCATGCCTGAAGTCGAAAGGGAAGCCGTCCAAACTTCCCTCCAAACACAAGACCTCTAGGTCCTATACACTGATGGTGCATCCAATGTATTAGGGTCTGGACTGGGACTTGTACTCGAGGTCCCTACATGCTAAGTAATTCTCAAGTCCATAAGGTGCCCGTATATGACTAACAATGAGGCTGAGTATGAGGCCGTAATTGCAGGGTTGAGGCTACAACTCAAGTATGGGGCGAAACGTTTGAAACTCCGCTGTGATTCTCAGCTCGTAGTCAACCAAGTCACATGGTCTTTCCAAACTAAGGAACAAAGGTTGCAAAAATACTAGACTGAATTCTACAAGATACTACCAGTGTTCGACAAATGCTAGCTCGAACAGATCCCATGGGCGCAGAATGCAAAAGCAGATGGCCTCGCCAAATTGGCTGCAACTACCAAAAGCATCACGACCGGGGATAAAAGTGTAGTCCACCTCCTCAACTCATCACTACACCAAATCGAGGTAAGAACCATAAATCTAACTTGGGATTGGCGCAATCGTATTATCGCCTATTTGCAGGGCGGCACACTCCCAGACGACAAGAAAGAAGCCAAAAAACTAAGAATGCATGTTCTCTATAAATAGAAAGAGACGCAAAGATAGGGGATATGTGATATTCTTTTGTAAAATACACTTTGACTTTAAAAGAGAGAATCAGATCTTATGGCAAGCATACAAAAATAACCTTTTCACTAAGATTCTTATCCACTTTTTTCCTCTGGATCCAAGAATAACTCACATATTCAAAGACCTATCCATCACTCATCATTTTCAGAAGGAACGTTCATTGATTTCATCCTTTCTTGAGCTGACGCATTCGTTCTATTTACATAAGTGCCATTTATTGTTGTTCATCACTATTTAATGCTACATTACTCTCTTTGATTTCTTAAATATTGATTGTGTGTCGCCGTTGCTATTGAAAGTATATATGCTTATTACTTATTGCTCTTCCGACAATTTTATCTTTGGGATATTATTGTTAACTAAGATTAACCTTCATTTGTACAAATTAATTAGTTGAACCAAAATCTATATTTTTTGGTCAAACAGTTCTTATCTATATTGACCCATTTTTTAAAAGTTCATTATTCAACCCATTTATTAATAGATAATATGGGTAAATTACTGTATTTCTTAAACTATTTTGCCATCACTAAGCGTGGACAACTAATATTCAACATTGTTCTTTCAACATCTCTCATGGCTAGATTAGTTACAAATAGAGGAAAATTTTGTAAGTAAAAACATATGATTCAACGAACTACAAATGGATAACTGTGAAAAAATGTATGGTTTAAACTATTTAATTTTTAGATGATCAGCTTAAATAGCCGCAATATGGAGATTGGAGAGAAAAATGTATGTATATATACAGTCAACTTAAACTTATTGGATGTTAATATTATCACTGTTGTTTAAACCATTTAAATTTTTATCAAATTTTGCCGATATCCACGGTCCATTACTTAAATGGTCACTCAATTATCCGAAATAATCTAATAAAATCATTTTTCTTTAGTTTGATAAATCTGGCTGAGTGACCTTCTGAGCAGTTAAATGACGTTTTTGTTAGAAACGGAAAAAATGACTTTATTAAATAATTTCGGATAAATGAGTGACCATTTAAGTAATGGATTTCAATATCTAATACTTTCACACTGAAGCATTAGATAAATCAATTCAAGAAATTATTCAGACTCGAGACTTCCCTTACACTACATGAAATGCATGCAACTATTTGGATCAATTTTGTATTATATAATATTTAGTTTCGTGAGAGCAGTATATACTATTAAAAAATCCGAATTAGTAGCTAAACAAAAAATTCGTGGTTAATTCTATTTAACGATGGATTAGCGATAATTATCAAAAAAAAAAATTTGTTAGCTATTAATGGTTTAACGACAGATTCGCAATAAAATTTATTAGCTCATTCCAGTTTTTTAAGTGTTAAAAATAAAATCAGCGTATCATCATGACGACAGGTGGGATAACCACTCAGATTAAACAAATCAAAAAGTTAAAACATCAAAGTGAAAGTTTATATATCAAACTATTTAAAAGATTCCCACCTATGAAATCTTTTTGTTGTCATTAACAAAATGCCATTATTATTATCTAAAACCTATAGACAGCTAGTTATAAAATATTGTTTTCTGCTATAGCAGTACATAGACTATTTTATGAGTGCGATTACAGCTCAAAACAATTGCTGAATTAATGTAGAGATTATCTAGTAGCTATATTGATGAGTTCAACGAGCCATAGGATAGAAATTCTATTATTTTCACTAACTACTTTACTTATTGGAAATCATTCCACTTATTGCACAGAATTGAGAGGAAAATAAAGGGTTGAATCAAGAATGTAGAAAAGATTTTGCGCCAGATTTACTCATAAAATAAATTCTAAAATCTAAAACTAAAATATTGAAATCTTGGCTTTGCCTCTGATCATATACACCCAGCTGGAAAAACATCTCTCTCCTTCCCACATATTAATTTCTAGAAGATTTAGAATTTGGAAAGAGAAGAGATTCTCAAACCTTAAGAGAAAAAACATTGTGGGGAAAAGGATGAGCAGTATATATATCTTCCTCCGCTTTAAATCGATTTTCATTTAAACATTGCGTCCATTGCTCAGATGATCACTCAATTAATTAAAATTATAGATTAAAGTCATTTTTTTTATTTGTAATAGAAAAATCATTCAACTATTCTTATTGCACACAAATATCACTCAATCGGATTTATCAAACTTTCCGGTGAGAAAATATGATGTGGCACTCCATATGAATTTTTTATATTTTTTGACTAAATAAAATAATTAACACCCGAGCAAAACATAGAAAATCCACTTATACATCCAATGTAACCCGCTAAAAATAGAAATTCACCTGCTAAATAAAATCAAACGCTAAAATGCATCCCTATTTCAAATGCATCTATCTTCTTCTTATAAAAAGGAACTTTTTTCATGGTTTACACCAGTTTTTAAGCTCGCACCTGTTATTACTTTATAAAAGAAAAAAAATGCAAAAAAAAGAATACAGGTCATTGAGAAAAGAAGAACACGAGTCACTCTAGTCCTTAGTCTGTAACGTCGTGCCCATTATTATTATTATATAAAACTAGAATAAAACCATTAAAACAAATTCTGCTTTTTATAAGAAGAGAAGACATGCATTTACAACAGGGATGCGTTTTAGCGTTTAGTTTTATTTAGTAATGAATTTTTTTAAGTGGGTCGGTTGGATGTATGTGTAAATTTTCTATGTTTTGCTTGGGTATTAAATATTTTATTTGATCCAAAAATATAAAAAGTCCATGTGGACTGTCACGTCACATTTTTTCATCGAAAAGTTTAATAATTTCGGTTAAGTGATCATCTGTGTGCAATAAAAATGGTTGAGTGATTTTTCTGTTACAAATGAAAGAAAAGGGACTTTAGTCCATAATTTTGAATAATTGGATAATTATCTGAGTAATGGATTCTATAAACACTTAACAAGTAACTTTAGTTTCAATAATGTGCACTTTATTTCAAGCCATTATTAAAAAGTAATATCCACTTTGCCCGCGAAGCAAATGACGATACGTTTCTTAAAGATAATACTAAGAAATAATCACATGTTATAGGAAATAAGACGTTTCACCCACCATAGTTCAAGACTAAAATTCATTTACAACAGTATTTGTGACAATACGTCGACATCGCTTATAAAAAATCTTGCTATTTACAAACTTTTAACAAAAAAAAATTGACAAGTTATTCTACTACTAATATTTATACAATGTAGATCATTTCTTGAGGTTTACATTAGTTTTTCAAATTTAGGTTCAAATGTTACATTATTCAGGTTATTAGCTCATGAATTTTCGGGGCTTTTGCATCCGTACCCACTTTTTGTGTCACGTTTTAATTTATACCCGCTTTGTAAAAAAAATTGCATATGTACCCGCTTTTGCGCATAACTTCAGCATGCGGGGCTGAAGTAGCAAAGGCAATCATGCAAAACTTCAGCATTCTAGTAGACGGGCCTGAAGTAGCTTGCGAACTTCAGCTCTAGTAAATGGGGAACTTCAGCTCTAGAGCTGAAGTTTTTGTCTTTGTAAATGGGGAGGAACTTCAGCTCTAGAGCTGAAGTTTTTGTCTTTGTAAATGGGGAACTTCAGCATACGGGGCTGAAGTTCCCTAGTTATAAAGACAAAAACTTCAGCATACGGGCTGAAGTTCCCCAGTTATAAAGACAAAAACTTCAGCATACGGGCTGAAGTTCCCCTAGTGTACTGGGGAACTTCAGCTCTAGAGCTGAAGTTTTGTCTTTTGTAAATGAGAACTTCAGCATACGAGCTGAAGTTTTGTATTTGTAACTGGGGAACTTCAGCCCCGTATGCTGAAGTTGTTGTCTTTATAACTTGGGAACTTCAACTTCAGCTCAGCGAGGGAAAGGGGAGCTGGAGTTATTTAAAAAGTGGGTACAAATAAAAAGTTTTAAAAAAAATGGGTATAGGTTAAATGGGGGCGACCAAATAGGATGCCCCGCACAATTTTTACTGAATTTTCAACAAACATTCAATTCGAATGAAAGAAACCATCACATTTCAGCTGAAATTGGGCTTCGTTAACCCAAATAGCCACTCACCCAATGCTTAGACTAAAAATAAACGGTAAGGATATAATATATATTTAATTCATATAAAATATGTATATAAATCAATATAACTAATGTATACCGACTAGAAAAAATAAATAAATAAACCTAACTGGCTATTTATGTAAAGATCTTATTATCCAATCTTACTTTTGTTTAGTCAGTTTGAGTCACTAAAGACTAAATTTATGGGCCTCAAAGCAACGGCCCAAATAAGCCGGGCTTTGCTAGTCAAGGCCCCAATATAAATAATTTATCTTCGTCTTCTATGAGAAAACCCTAAGCGGCACAGCGGAAGCTTCTCTGAGGTTTTCAGAACTGTCTCCCATGGCTCCATCTAAAGGTACTTTTCCAGCTCTACTATTTTTTTTCATTTAATTTCTTATTTTAACTCCAACTAGAGAAATATTTTTAGAATGTGCTCAGTAAGAAGCTTCTTGTGCTGTTAGAAGCTTGAAAAGTATTCTCTTTTTGCCTCAGAAGCTTGGGGCATTTATAATGAGGCTTTTTTTAATTATTAAATGGAAGAAAATTCTAGTAGTTGGATTCATTTTAAGGTGAAGTGTGATGTAGCTTAACTTATAGGCGTGAACATTTTTGTTGATTAGAAGGCTCAGATGTTGAGTTTACCGCATTTTGATTTAAATTAACGGAATAATAGTCTATAAGGGGTTTGAAGAGTAGGGGATAGAGAAAGTAGTTACAGCTAGAAATCTTCTAGCGATTCCGATATGTGTTGATTTAAGCAGAGGCGAATGAAGAGTACTGGTACCGGGCTCATCTGAACCAATACTTCCGACGGGAGCATAAATTTATGGACAAATCCACTAAAACTGCAACAAGTAGTTGACGTTAAAAATGCAATGGTTCAATGCTAAGAACCTTAAAGGTTGAACCCAAGCATAAATCCTGGATCTGCCTCTTTTTAGACAATGGTGGTGTCTAGGCTAGTTAGCATGTGCGTTCACCGACAACTTGGTACCTCCCACCAACACAAATACGAGAAACTCTGCCGATCAAGGTTTGGGCAGATGGGAATGTCAAGTCATGATTTCTTTGAGAGTTTGCATACACAGATTTTCTTCTCTTGGGACGTAAGCTCAGAGTTTAGTAGTTCCAGTTTTTAACTAGCTGGAAAGGCTAATGGTTTGGTACTTATATTGATAATCATGAGGGATAAGAGAAATGGTTTGACGTGTTTGTTGTGTTACTATTGTCTTACCTGGAATCTAGTGTTTGAATAGAAACCATAGTGTTTTGGGTTATTCAGAAATCAAAGCATATGCTCTATAACAGGAAGATATCAAATGAAATTTCTGTTCCATATATTACTGCTAGTAAACGCCTCGATTTGTTACTTAGTCCGAATTTGAAATTCCTTATGCAGCAGATGTGGCAAAGAAAGGTGATCCCAAAGCCCAAGCCGTCAAGGCTGCCAAGGCTGTGAAATCAGGATCAACCTTTAAGAAGAAGTCAACAAAGATACGAACAAAAGTCACGTTTCATCGGCCCAAGACATTGAAGAAGGATAGAAATCCCAAGTATCCCCGGATTAGTGCACCTGGAAGGAACAAACTTGATCAGTACGGGATTCTTAAATATCCTCTCACCACCGAATCTGCGATGAAAAAGATCGAGGACAATAATACACTTGTTTTTATTGTTGACATCAAGGCTGACAAAAAGAAGATTAAGGATGCGGTGAAGAAAATGTATGATATCCAGACAAAAAAAGTCAATACCTTGATCAGGTAACAGCTTGCTTATTTTTCCTATTGGTGTTTTGGCTTGGTTAATAGGCACTTTTAGTTGTTCTCTTGATTTCTTTAACAGAGAAGATAGCTGCACATCATTTTTTGATCCAACATTACTGATGTTTTCCAGATAAGGGCATTGATACCCTGTCCAATAATTTCCGAGCATTATGTGTTAAGTTAAATTGTGTGGTAACTTGGACATTAAGGAATTTGTCTCGTTATTCTGCATCTGCTAAAAGCCTAAAACTTGCTCAAGAAGATCGACATATGTAGTCTTAGTTGTCATATGTTTGCATTAACATTTCCATATCTCCACAATAGTTTCCTTGTTTTATGCTAGTGTAGCCTAATGTTATTTATATAGGAAGGTCTATTCTATTTTATGTTGAGCCAGTACTTATAATTGAAGTACTTGTGTAATGCACCACTAATTTTTTTCTAAAAAAAGATGGCAACATCTGTGTATTAAAGGACAATACATAGGTTGTACTGAAACCATCTTTACAAGCATTCAACAAAGACAGAAAAGCAATCCTAGCTCGAGCCTAGAGTTCCTATTATAGAAACAGTATCTTCTGTGTAAACCTGATTACACCATCAACAGAAAAGCAAAATACAGTTTAGTTTGATCTTCTGCACAGTATTACTGATGCACCACTATTTTAGACATTCTTATTTTATTTGTATGAATATAATATGCTCTGGATGATGTAAATTTAGTCCTACCACGCCATTCTGGCAAAACATCAATTTGCTGTTTCTGAATGTTCACCATTTACGCCATGTTTAATGTTTCATGCAACTTCTTGCCATCTTATCTAAGCTGCTGGCTTTGTAATATTGTGGTTCAGGCCTGATGGAACGAAGAAGGCATATGTGAGGTTGACACCAGACTATGATGCTTTGGATGTGGCGAACAAAATTGGAATCATCTAACTGTATTAAATGGTTTGGATTTTTTGTATGAGAATTTGGAACTTTTGAACTCAAGTACTATCTTATTCAATTTTGACAATTGAGTTTCAATGATGTACTGTTCCATCACTTAAGCTTGTATTAAAATTAGTTCTAATTTGTGCTTTTATTTTTCTCAAGTATTTTTCCTGAAGTCCCGTCAATCTGTTTCTCTTGTAGGAACAGAAGTCTTCATGTATTCATGGCTTTTTATTTTGGGGGCGCATATGATACCTGGGCTCCGGGAGGGGTAGATGTAAGAAAAATTACCAGCTTGACCCTTAGACCGAGTATCATCTTTAGTTTTAGGCCAAATACGTTGGTGGCCCCTTAAAGTTGTTTCCGTTACACTTCAACTACATTCAAAGTGTGCCCTACTGAACACCTTTTTCACTAGACAACAACAACAAACTCAATATATTCTCAATTGGTGGGGTTTGGGGAGGGTAGTTTATACGCAGACCTTACTCCTAACTAATGTAGGTAGAGAGATTGTTTCCAATAGACCCTCGACTCAGGGTAAGAAGAAGAAGAGGAAAGGAAGGAAGTAAGAAAGAAGGAAGAGAAAAGAAAAAGGGAGATATAAAGGATAAGTAGTACCAAATAATAGCAACATGGATTGTATTCCATGAGGCAAACAAAATCACATAATGTAATAAAATATAAGAATATAAAGGGACATGTGTGCTACTAAGACTATCGGTGAGTAACTAAAAATTATCTACTAACCTTCTACCTTAATCCTCGACCTCCACACCCTCCTATCAAAGGTCATGTCCTCAGTGAGCTGAAGCAGCACCATCTCCTGTCTAATCACCTTTGCTCAGTACTTCTTAAGCCTACCTCGACCTCTTCTCAAACTCTCCATGGCCAACCTCTCACACCTCCTAACATGAGCATCAATGCTTCTTCTCTTAACATGTCCGAACCATCTCAGCCTCGACTCTCGCATCTTGTCCTCCACGGAGGCTACTCCCACTCGGTCCCTGATAGCTTCATTCTTAATCTTATCTTTCCTGGTATACCCACACATCCATCTCAATATCCTTAGCTCTGCTACTTTCATCTTCTGCACGTGGGAATTCTTGACTGGCCAACACTCAGACCTATACAACATAGCTGGTCGAACCACCACTCTATAAAACTTACCCTCAAGTCTTGGTGGCACATTCTTATCACATAAAACACCGGAAGCGAGCCTCTACTTCATCCCCCCGCTCTGATGCGATGTGAGACATCTTTGTCAATCTCACCGTTAACTTGGATAATAGACCCGAGATACTTAAAACTCGCTCTCTTGGTGATAACTTGAGCATCAAGTTTTACTTCTACGTCTGCTTCATGGTTCCCGCCACTGAATTTGCACTCCAAGTATTCTCTTTTGGTTCTACTCAATTTGAAACCTTTAGACCCCAAGGTCTGTCACCAAACTTCCAACCTCGCGTTAACTCCGCTTCGCGTCTCATCAATCAACACTATATCATCGGTAAATAGCATGCACCAAGGCACCTCCCCTTGGATGTGTCGCCACAGTACATCCATCGCCAAGGAAAATAAAAACGGGCTAAGAGTCGATCCCTGGTGCAACCTTATCACCACAAGAAAATGCTCTGAGTCATCTCCCACAGTCCTCACCCGAGTCTTAACATCATCATACATATCCTTAATCACTCTAATGTACGCTATCGGAACGCGGCTAGCCTCCAAACACCTCCATAGGACCTCCCTCGGGATTTTATCGTACGCTTTCTCAAGGTCAATAAACACCATATGCAAATCCTTCTTGCTCTCCCTGTACTGCTCCACTAATCTCCTTACCAGATGAATCGCTTCCGTAGTCGAATGCCTCGGCGTGAATCCAAACTGATTCTCAGAAATAGACACGCACCTCCTCACCCTGGCCTCCACCACCCTCTCCCAAATCTTCATAGTGTGACTCAACAGCTTGATACCTCTATAATTGTTGCAATTTTGGATATCACCCTTGTTCTTGTATAGTGGAATCATC
The DNA here is from genome assembly GCA_005239505.1 of Nicotiana paniculata. Taxonomy (NCBI): domain Eukaryota; kingdom Viridiplantae; phylum Streptophyta; class Magnoliopsida; order Solanales; family Solanaceae; genus Nicotiana; species Nicotiana paniculata. The sequence goes on from ML365141.1 coordinate 14,404, forward strand.
GTACTCCACCTCAATTCTTCGGGCATCTTATTCGTCTTAAAAATAACATTAAACAGCTCAGTGAGCCACTCCAAACCTGCTTGCCCCGCGCTCTTCCAGAATTTCACCGGGATTTCGTCTGGCCCCGTCGCTCTGCCCCTGAAAATCTAACGCATCGCCCCTTCCACCTCCTCTACCGTAATCCGCCTACAGTACCCAAAATCTCGCCGACTCTCGGAGTGCTCCAACTCACCCAACACAATGCGTCTATCCCCATCCTTGTTTAATAGTTTATGAAAGTATGTCTGCCATCTTCTCCTAATAAGTGCCTCGTCCATCAATACTTTGGTATTCTTGTTGTTGATGCACTTGACTTGGTCTAAGTCACGGGCCTTCCTCTCTCTTATCTTGGCCAACCGGTACAACTTCTTGTCCCCGCCTTTGCCCCCGAGCTCCTCGTACAAACGAGCAAACATGATGTTCTTAGCTGCCGTAACTGCTAACTTTGCATCTTTCTTTGCCTTTCTGTAACACTCCCAATAAATCCTTTTTTTCTCCTCGTTTCAGTTGTAAAAATATAGTGCGTGAAGTTCACACGCGGTGACATGGATTATATGACAAATGAAAAAAAAGCCATGTAGCCTTTTTAGTTAAAAATTAATCAAAAGTACTTTTATAGCAACCAAAAAAATAGAAAAGAGACAAAAACTCATGGCAAAACACTTATTTTGCCATGTCATCGTCTGGTGTTCATTAGACACTTTGAATTTAGTTGAAGTGCCTAATAGGAACAAAGCTTAATTCTGTCAAAATGAAAATTGATGACATCTAATAGGAACAAAGCTTAATTCAAGTGTCAAAATAAAAATGATGACAATTTTAAGGGGCGGATGTATTTGGCCTAGTCTTTACTTTGATCTAAGGTGATGTTATCTATAAGTGATATTTGTTTGAGTTATATTAAACCCAAGGCAATCATACTAAATACCGTTCAATATGATCTCTTTAATGCTGCAAATAGAAACTTTATAAAGCTACAATCTTACCCACAATAAAATAAAATAAAAAAAGATAGACGATACAATATTTACCCACTGTCGGGGGCAAAGTTATGTTGGCCCAAGAATGGTCAATTGATCACTTTTTGCTAAAAAATTATACTATAAAATATTATTTGTTATTGATTAAAATAGACTTAGAACACCCTTGCAGAGCCCATTGTTAAAGGACCTTATTGAATTTCCTAACTTCGCCACTGGCCACTGTATATGCTATCACGGGTTGAATTTCTTCCTATTCTAATATTAAAAGAAAACAGTGTCTTAATGTATATGAAGTATTTTTAGACTAAGCGTTAATCTCCCAACACGTAAATTAACAGAAACATTTTTAGTACGGTACTCTGAAAGCTCTTTTCCCTGTTAATTTTTGAGTAAAAGATGCAATCAAGCTTCAAATGAATAAGAAATAATGACTTCTATTGCTATTAGTACAACTCCAGCATAGTCCGCTTGACAAGTAAACGAATTGAGAAACAACAATTAGTGCTATAGTTCATCACTAAAGGAGTAAGCTTTCAAGAGAATTATGTGGAGATTCTTGCTAGTTAACACTTAATAGTTAAACAAATAGGTTCTATACCCTACAAACATAGAAAAACACAAAAATAACAGATCGGTGCACAAGGTATTCGTCGTTTATGTAGGGTTGGGGGAATGGCCGCACCCGTGATGCAGACAACCTACCCTAACATAAGTATTAGTTGTTGTTTTTACGGGCTCGAACCCGTTACCTACAGGTCACACGGAGACAACTTTACAGTTACTACAAGATTCCTTTTCGAAAGCAGGAAAACACAAACAACATTATTACAAAAAGATAAGAATAAAAAGTTAGAGTATCGTGAGAACAAAATAGATTGAGGACCCGGAGACCGAGCACAAGTGAAGACACCAAAGACTTCTGTATTTGTTTGCTTGAACATAATAGCTTAGTATATGAGAATTCGTTCATTTTCATACTATGCTTCAATATCTAGATATACTACAATTACATGCTAATTATAGTAATGTGGGATTACCGCATTCTTTATAATGGATTCATGCTTTTCTATGATTTTTTAAATCTATTAACAAGGAACTTGACCAGATTGTTATTGGCTCAATTGCAGGAGAACTAGTACTGCATTATAACTATTCACGAGGTTCACTACTGCTATTGTCATTTGGTCAGCCATTTTATGTTGTGGAAGATGCCAACAAATTACGCAACCTTCTAATTAATGCAATAGTAGCACAAAATGAAGGGAGAACTATACAACAATAATGGCTGAAGTCTTGGCAGCTTTATAAGAAACGCACTTCAAAATATTTCATTAGACTAAAACAAAGAACCTACAACGGATATGTCCAAATCACAAAAAAGTTCTCATCAGGGAAGGGCTGGACATTAATATCGGGAATAAGAGCTATGGGGTGGCTTCGGGACGTGACACTGCTATCGTGGGTAAGCCAATTATTCTTTACTCCACTTCTTGATTAGAATACTCATACTAACTGTAAAACTGAACTTTGAAATTATGTTGCACCAATAATGACATCATTGGCCTATTATTGTTTGTCTTTCTCCTTTAAGGGGTGAGTGGATACACTTTATAGCCCAAGATGTCACCTTTAGGAACATAACTGGACTTAAGATGCTATAGCTGTACTAGTAAGAGCATAGGCTTTACATTCTACTGGTGCCATTTTGAGGGTTATCAAGACACACTATGTGCAAAATAGAAATTTCAAATTTTGAGCACCGTGGACTTCAATTGTGGTGACACAGCTGCGGTATTCAAGAATTATTTATTGAAGTACGTAAGCTGCTGCAACACTAATATATTACTATCATAGCACAACAGAGAGAAATTGAGAAAGAAAAAACAAGAGTGGTGCTGTAAAATTTACCTTAAAAGCTACCCGACCTTGGAGAAAGCGGAAAATGTCATTGTGTATTTTGGACGGCAATGAGGTAGCTTCTCATCGACTCTGATTATGCAGAGTGACATAAACTTTTTGATAAATTCAAGAGGATGGTTACAATTTGAGAGAAAGCCTTTTGTCTGGGCATTCTATATAAAAAATAAAAATACATGGTGGTGTAAAGACAAAATTACGTGTGAAATGGGAACTTGTCACTCGTAATCCAAAAATAGTTTTATTCCTTGTTGAACATAAAATACACGTGTATTTTTTACTTTATGCACGTATATTGCACGTGATGTCGTACATAAAAACTATTATATATAACATCTATGGGGTGGCATCGGGACATAATGCTACTAATGCGGATAAATCAATTATTATTTAATCCAATTGATGCTCATATGACTCACCTTAACCATACAAATATTCTTTGTTGCTATGTTGCACTACTAGAATCATTGATTTGATTAGTGTTTGTTTTTCTCCTTTAAGGGGTGAGTGCGCAACCTTATTAGCCCAAGACTACTATCTGCATCATGAGGTTATGCTATTATCATTTATCTATTTTATGATGTGGAAGATGCCAATAAATTATACAACCTTCTAATGCAATAGTAGGGATGGAGAACTATACTACAATAAAGGCTGAAGTGTTGGCAGCTCTACATCACAATAAAACAACGAACATACGAGGAATATGTTCAAATTGAAAAAAGGATAACGAATTAAGTGCTCATCGGGGAAGGGCTGGTCAAAACCACATTAATATCGGAGAATAAGAGCTATAAAGGTGACATCAAGATATAACATTACTATTATGGGTAAGTCAATTATTCATTACTCCACTTCATGTTAGATAACTTATATTAATCATAAAATATTCTTTGGAGTTACGTTGCAACAGTAATGATATCATTGATCGATCTTTGTTCGTCTTTCTCCTTTTAGGGGTGAGTGGACATGCTTCATATCCCAGGATGTCAACTTTAGGAACATAACTGAACCTAAAATGCTATAATAGTATTATTAATAGCATAGGCTTTATATTCTACGTACTAGTGTCGTCTTGAGGATTATCAAAACACATTATGCATGATATGTCGCTCATGGTTTTATAGAGACCATAAATTTTAGGCAACATGAATTTCATTTGTGGTGATAAAGCTAAGGTATCAAGAATTATTTAATTGAAGTGTGTAAGCTGTTGTAACACTAATATATTACCATCATAGCACAACAAAGAAAATTGATAAAGAAAAAACGAGAGTAACGCTGTAAAATTGACCTTAAAAGATGCCCGATCGTAAAGAAAATAGAAAATGTCACTATGTATTTAGGACAGTCATGGGGTAGCTTCTCGTCTCTCTGGTTTTGCAGAGTGGTATACAAATTTTGATAAATCCAAGAGAATGGATAAAATTTCAGAGAAAACCCTTTGTTCGTTCATTTTACATGAAAAATAAAAATACAAGACGGGCTAAATATAAAATTACATGAGAAATGGGTACGTGTCAGGCGAAAAGACAACTTAAAAGTAACAAGGTTTTGAAAGAAAGACAAATCTTAAGGAAACTAAAGCTAGGAAGGTAGGTTAAAGTGACTAGTGTTTCTTATCCGAAAGCAAGCAAGACAACAAGGGATGTTTTAAGCAACTCGCTGGTTTCGAGATAGGTTTCCTCGCTGGTGTGTTCACTTGTTTTCCTATTCAAGTTCTGGTTCCAATTTCAGAAAGTTTAGATTCTTGGGGGAAACTGACCTGGTCTCCATTTCTTAAGACCTTCCATCTGTCTTCTGAGGGCCCTCTTCCTATTTATGGAATTGAATGTGGGGGTTGTTCTTATTTTACCAGAGGGGTTTGAATTAGCTCCTCCCGATCGTATTTCTCAAAAGAACCAAATTCTTGTTAGCGATTATTTATGATCAAACAAATAAAATTATGAAAAACTCGTGATCCAAAAATAGTTTCATTCCTTCTGGAACGTGAAATACACATGCAACATGCATGCATTTTTTCTTTATGCACGTGATGACACACATAAAAATTAGTATATATCCAAATCAAAGAATGAAAAAAACGAACATAGTTCTCATCATAGAAGGAATGTATATATAAAACCATATTAATATGCGGGAATATGAGCTATGAGGGCGGCAGTGGGACATAATGCTACTAACGCTCATATATCGATTATTCTTCACTCGAATTCTTGCTCAGCTTGTTTACCTTAACCATACAAATATTTCTTGTTGCTACGTTGCATCACTAGAATAATTGATTTGATTAGTATTTGTTTTTCTCCTTTAAGGGTGAGTGGGCAGCCTTCACAGCCCGAGACTACTAGCTGCATCATGAGGTTCACTACTGCTATGGTCATTTGGTCAGTCATTTTATGCTGTGGAAGATGCCAACAAATACATAACCTTCTAATGCAATAGTAGCACAAAAAGGATTGGGGGGGGNGACTTATAACATGGTTAAGTGAAGTTTCGCGGCTGGAACCGTGAAGTTTTATAGCCATTATGTGACTACCTTTTCATGGAGTTTTCAGCTTGAATTAGTGGAGCTTATGAGCTGGTTTAAGGAGGGTCTCTTCAGAGGAGTTACAGGTGGGTTTTGTGATTTTTTGGCTGGAGTTTGATGGTGTTTGGCGGTGTTTCTCAACAGAATTCAGAGCTTTTTTTGCAGGTATGGAGACTGGTTTTTGGTGGCTTTTATTTGGAGGAGAAAGAAACTTGTATACGATTTTAACCGGGCTCACCCAATTTTGTTTGATTAATCGAGACCAGGATAATAGGTCGAGGATCAGTCCCGTATTATATCAGACCGAGACATGAAGGTGCAGTACCAAGCTCGGGATTTAAAGTACCAATCGGGATCGAAACCACCCAGATCAAGGCCAAACAGAATAAACATCGAGCGAGACCGAAGAAAGCCTATTATTGAAAAGCCGAGATATCCGTGACCGAGCAAGGATCGTGACGGAAATCTCGGGACGAATCAAATAAAGAACGGTTATTTAGCCAATCATGAGGTTTCTTTATATATTTAGAAATGTACCATAAGTAGAATTCCTCTACTATATAAAGAGGTTCTAATCATTTGTAATCATCTAATTCTCGCATAACAAAGATATACAATGTTTTCTCTCTCTTAAACTCTCTTTCTCTTCAGTTCAGTTCATATTTTCTTAATCCAGTTGGTTCGAGGGCGATCTAGCTCGAAGGCCAAGTTGCTCTTTACACGAGTTTGCAATATTTTACAGTCAATTTCTAGCATTAATTCTCATATTACTCAATTTGTGCCAAGTGAAATCACGTATCCTTAAAATCACTTATAAATTTAATTGTTATCCGATTTTAAAGGTAAACAGTTTGGCGCCCACCGTGGGGCTAAGGATAATAGTGATTGCCTGCTACTAATTCCTATAACACACATTGCTTTACGCTTATTCTCGTAAATATTTTTTATTCCAGAATCAGCATGTCGAACTCTCAAACAGTGCCCACACATGCTGACAATGGCCTTGGTTTTCATAGGGAAAATGACAATATAGCCGCCCCAGGGATCGAAGTACCCCAGGCTGGCCTCGAGGGAGTACCGGTTGCGGACCCCATCAAAATCAGTTCCCATGTCGCCCTAAATGCGAATCTGGGCATTAATCCCGAAAATAGCGTCCGCAGAGACGTTTGATCAGCCGATCAAGATACACAGAGCGACGAAGATAGGGAGTCAGCCTTTGGTTAATATTTGAAATGTTGCAGGTTCAACAAGCTTCCATAGGGCAACTCCAAAATCAGAACCGCGCACCGAGTAGCGCTGAACCCAAGCCCTCACTGGAAGTTGTTTACAGGGCCGAACCAGTACTAGAGAGGTCAAACATGAATTTATCGGGAACTGACCCCGTCGTTATGAAAATGCTCGAAGAGCTCACAAGGTGAATTGAATCAGGGGAGAAGAAGATTGAGGCAAATGACAAAAAAGTAGAAACATATAACTCTAGAGCTGACCAAATTTTGGGGGAACCACTGATTCCCCCCGAGTGCGGATCCTAAGCCCATCCCAAAGAAATTTCGCATGCCAGAAATTCCCAAGTATAATGGAACTACCGACCCCAATGAGCATGTCATTACACGTACGGAATAAAGGGGAACGATTTGGAGATGATGAAATTGAGTCTGTTTTGTTGAAGAAGTTCGGAGAAACTTTATCGAAGGGGGCGATGATATGGTACTGTAATTTGCCGCCCAAATCCATTGATTCATTTGCCATGCTCGCAAATTCTCTCGTCAAAGCACATGCCGAAGCCATAAAGGTTGAGACTAGGAAGTCGGACCTCTTCAAAGTGAAGTAGAAAGACAACGAAAAGCTTAGGGAGTTCGTTTCTCAGTTCTAGATGGAACGAATGGACCTACCCCGGTCGCGGATAATTGGACTGTCCAGGCTTTTACTCAAGGGCTAAACATTCGAAGTTCGGTGGCCTCACGACAGTTAAAGCAGAATTTGATCAAGTACCCAGCTGTAACCTGGGCCGATGTGCAAAATCAGTTCCAGTTAAAAATCAGGGTCGAGTATGATCAGTTGGGAACTCCTTCTGGTTCCATTTATCCGAATAGACCCGTCGACAAAATTCAAAGGGATATCGATAGAGAACCACGATAGAATAGAGATCGTTATCAACCATATAGTGGAGATCGGAGAAATAGCGGCCCTGGATGCAACCCCGTTCGAAGTGATTGAAGAATGATCGAGGACAGAGCTCCCGAGGGATCATGAGTAAGAGTGATTTGTATAGAAATATCGAGCCCACAGAAGCACCACGACTATCGGGATACAACATCAATGTTGATGCATCAGCTATTGTATCGGTCGTCGGGTGATCAAAGACACCAGGTGGCCCTGACCCCTACAGACTGATCCGGTGCAGAGAAATCCTAATCAAATGTGTAAATATCATGGCACTCATGGCCATAGAACAGAAGACTGCAGACAATTGAGGGAAGAGGTAGCCCGTTTGTTCAATGAAGGGCATCTTCAAGAATTCTTGAGCAATCAGGCTAAAAACCATTTAAAAAATAAAGATTCAAACATACAGAATGAACAAGAAGATCCACAACACGTTATCCACATGATTGTTGGAGGGGTCTATATTCCTCAGGGGCCCGTATTCAAATGCACCAAGGTGTCGATTACGAGGGAAAAGGGGACTCGAGACTATATACTGGAAGGGACCTTGTCTTTAAATGACGAGGATGCGGAGGGGATCTCCCAACCCCACAACGAAGCACTGGTAATATATGTTCTTATGAATAAAATTCAAGTTAAACATGTTTTGATTGATCTAGGAAGCTCGGCCAACATTATTCGATCGAGGGTCGTAGAGCAGCTCGGCCTACAAGATCAAATTGTGCCTGTAGCTCAGGTTCTTAACGCTTCAACATAGTGAGTGAAACCACCAAAGGTGAAATTACCTTGCTAGTGAACGTGGCCGGGACCATCCAAGAAACAAAGTTCCATGTAATCGAGGGTGACATGAGGTACAACCCCCTGCTTGGAAGGCATTGTATCCATAACGTGAGGGCGGTACCTTCGACCCTTCACCAAGTTCTGAAGTTCCCAACATCATAGGGAGTAAAAATGGTGTATGGGGAGCAGCTTGCCACCAAAGAGATATTTTCAGTCGAGGAAGTGATACCAGTACCGACATTCTCATCAGGAAATGGATCGGATTCAAAGGGAAAATAGAAGGCCAAATAGCAATCACAGATGCCAGCCTCAACCTAATTGGATGAGCAGGGGGCAAACAAGGACGATGATTATTGGATCCCCTGATCTTTCATAATTCCCGATGACTCCGAAGTCACCAAATCGATAGGCGAAAATCTAGAACAAGTCATACTGATCGAGTGTCATCCCGAACGAAAGGTATACCTGGGAACGGGGTTGACTTCCGAGCTCAGGAAAAAACTTATTCAATTCCTTTTAGATACATGGATTGCTTTGCTTGGTCCCATCTCGATATGACAGGGATCCCACCGGACATCACTACCCATCGATTAAGCCTGGACCCGAAGTTCCATCCAGTATAGTGAAAAAGAAGGCCCCAGTCTGAGGTTAAGCATACACTCATCAAGGATGAGGTAACCAAACTTCTCAAAATAGGGTCCATTAGGGAAGTAAAATATCCACGCCGTTCGTACTAAAGAATGCTGGTGCAACTTATCAACGCCTAGTAAATCGAATGTTTGAAGAACAAATAGGAAAATCAATGGAAGTTTATATTGATGACATTTTAGTTAAGTCCCTGCAGTAGAACCATTTGAAACATTTGCATGAGACTTTCGATATTCTGAGAAAGTACAACATGAAGCTCAACCCAGAAAAGTGTGCATTTGGGGTCAGCTCTGGCAAGTTCCTCGGCTTCATGGTATCAAATCGGAGAATCGAGATCAGACTCGATAAATCAATTCCATCAAGGATATCATTGTCATAGATAATGTCAAGGTCATACAAAGGCTAACGGGGCACATAGCCGCCCTAGGGCGATTCATTTCGAGGTCCTCGGATAGGAGTCACCGATTCTTCTCACTTCTTAAGAAGAAGAGTAGCTTTGTATGGACTCCGGAATGCCATCATTCCTTGGAGGAACTAAAACGATACCAATCGAGCCCGCCACTGCTTCACACTCCGAAAGCGGTCGAACAACTCTACTTGTACTTGGTAATCTTGGAAATAGCGGTCAGTGAAGTCCTATTCCGAGAATAACAAGGTACGCAATTCCCTGTTTATTATGTTAGTCGGACCTTAGGTGAGGCCGAAACCAGATATCCACACTTAGAAAAATTGGCGCTTACTTTAAAAAGCGCCTCTAGGAAATTAAAATCGTATTTCCAATGTCATCCAATATGTGCTGTAACTACCTATCCTCTTCGCAATATTTTGCACAAACCCAAACTTTTGGGTCGATTGGCCAAATGGGCCGTAGATATCAGTGGGTACGATATCGAATATCGACCTCGAACGGCCATCAAGTCTCAAATCTTGGCAGACTTCATGGCCGATTTCACGCTAGCCATCATAACCGATGTTGAAAGAGAACTATTATTAAAATTAGTTACATCATCGGGGGTGTGGACCCTCTTCACGGGCTACGCTTCGAACGCGAAGTGGTACGGGCTGGGTATCATTCTAAAACCACCCACGGGTAATATTATTAGACAATCTATCAAGACATCGAAATTAACTAACAATGAGGCCGAGTATGAGGCGATGATTGCAGGTCTCGAGTTGGCTAAAAGCTTGGGAGCAGAGGTCATCGAGGCCAAATGTGATTCCCTCCTTATGGTAAACCAAGTTAACAGGACTTTCGAAGTCCGAGAAGATCGAACACAGAGGTACTTGGATAAACTACAGGTAACTCTACATCGATTTATAGAATGGACCTTACAACATGTACCTAGGGAGCAGAACAGCGAGGCCGACTCTCTTGAAAACTTAGGGTCATCGGTCGAAGATGACGAACTTAACTCGGGGACTGTCGTACAACTCACGAGATCAGTGATCAAAGAAGGCCACGCCGAAATAAACTCTATAAGTCTGGCCTAGGATTGGAGAAACAAGTACATATAATACCTAAAGAATGGGAATCTTTCATCATATCCAAAGGAGTCTAGAGATCTACGTGTCGCGCCCCTTTTTCTCATGAAATCGGGTTTTGACATGTGACAACTCTTTTAAGGAAGTATTAAAAGAGGAGAGTCGCCACCTAACAATTTTTAAGGCGCGTTAGGGAACCTATTTGCAAGTGACTCAGGTTTAACTAGTTTACATCACCAAAGATCGGTTAACGGCTCGAAATTACCTCGAAGAGAAGGTGTTAGGCACTCTTCAAGGTCCACAACTGTGGGTCCCGACCGAACTCGAATTATAGGTATTAGTCAGATAAACAAAGATATAGAGAGCACGAAGTTTGAGAATTTTATAAAAAAGACTTTGAATAAATGAGTACAAGCACTTGATTCAAATGAAAGGGAAGTAAACTAGGGGGGTCCTAAGTTTTTTTTAGCCTAAAGGATCACCCCGTGCAACATAAATAATACTTTGTAACTCCCTCGAGATGGGGTGTTATTCATATTAAGCGAGCACAAACTATCATCTCCTACTACCCGATTACTATCTTTAAGTTGTTACCTAAAGCGCAGTAGTTCAATTATAAGTCGTACCTTATGCGTGCACTACCCGTCTTATACCTATGGTCCAGGAGGCATTGGACCTCTATTTTAGGGGTTCTAGACTTTACTTAGGTTTCTAAGAAAATGTAAAAACTAGGCAAAAAAAAAACACGTTGGACTTCACATATAGGCAATTAAAGGCTCAAGTTAACCTCCACACTTAAACAACAAATGCACGCAAAACAGGTGTTCGTGTTAGGCAGTTCTGGATTAAGGAACTTAAATCCCTATAGACATTATTTCTATGTGATAAGAATCAAGGCATGCAAGCAGTTTTAGGAACCAACGTTATTCATAGACAGGATTATAAAGTTGTTGCACACTGATTATTGAGATGGCAGATTCCAGTTATTAGTCCTGCAGACGTTGTGCCTAGGTTATTTATGCAATAATGACAGTGGCATTTATTGAGAGGAACCCAGAATGACTCATACTCTATAATGGCCTAAGTGAGCTATGAACAATGTTAAAAGGGGGCGTCATTAACAGTTATTAAGGCGAACAGTGATATCCTATAGACAGGATTTCTAACGATTAGCACTTGGGAACCTGATTTTATTGTTATACTTTAACCTTATAGGCAGGTTTTCTAGGTGAACAATGCGAGGCAATAACAGATGAAACGATTAGATTCCTACAGGCTCATCTCTAGTGGATATGCTACAACGATGCAAATTAAAGGAAAGTTCAACGATATTTATTTCTTACGGGCAGGTTTTCTAATATGTAATAACAAAGATATTGAAGCATTTGAGCTCATGCTTTGCTAGTAGATAAGTAGTGCAAGTGTGTGTTTTTCCTAATGGCATGGTTTCTACAGTGTGCATAGAGAATGAACATAAAGCAAGCACATCATTCAATCCTATAGGCATGTTATCTACCCATCATAGTAATATTAAGATCTACTCCATCCACTTTTACTAGCAACCCTAATCGTTTATACAAATATTATTACGAGCCCAATTAATGAGTAAAGTAACAATATTACATAACAGTGGACAGGCCTATAGCAGGACCAAATAAAATAACTAAATACCCAGCCTTACTGGGACTTCAATATCTCTTACATAGTATACCTAAGCCTTCAACAAAGAACCAAACGATCACAGGTCCATAGAAGAGTCCATACCGACTCAATGAGCCATAGCACCAAGTGTTGTATCACTTGGAACAACCAATATAGACACACAGTTCATGATAGGGAAGTAGAGTATTAGGGACAGTTTTAGAGGTTGAGGGAATGACTAGATTCAAGCCCTAGTGTGTCAGAGTTCAAAATGGCCTCAATTGGACCCCGAGCAGTGCTCACACTAGGGAGGCCAGCAATAGCACCTAGATAGACTTGGCTTTCAGTAAGCTAAGAATGGGAATTTAGGATATCAGAGTAGCAAGTACGGAGAGTGGACATAAATCAAGTAATATACCAAATTAAGAATATAGAGAAACTGGTCAAGCAAACCCATAGGTCCAGCAAGGTTTACATAGCAGAGTACCACATAGACAACCTCATAGGAATTAGGAGAAGAAAACAGGTTTGCAGACATACATAGGTTATCATGTATAGATGCATGAAGTCGAACTAGTTGAAGCCTAAAGATCCAAATTAAGTTAAACCCAACCTAATGCCATATAAATCAATACTTAGACATGATGGAGGAGGTACACACATTGTGATAATAACTGAAAGGATAGGGTGGCAAATGAAACAAGGCATACTGGGAAAACATATTAGCGTAGGAGCGAAGTCCTAGTTAAAAAAAATAGAGTATTTATCTTTTAAAAAATCAGGACAACATGAAACATCTTTAAAGCAGACTTTAGTACAACATTCCATAAAGTTAGGGTAATCCACAAAGGGCAATTAATTATACACAGGACTTAGTACTGAAAGATTCACTCAAGTGGGGGGGGGGGGGGGGGGTTCCCATAGAGTTAGAGTATTATNTTTGTAACTAAAAACATATAGTCACAATAGTCAGGCTCATAAAATAGACTTTTATTGAGGTTCAAAACTAAACATGCTAAGATGCTAAATGGTACAGAGCCCATTTCAGAAGACAAGAAATCACAGAGTTCAGTATTAGCATAACGCAAATAGTGGACTATCCCATGGGTTTATCTATCACAGAATGACAACAGAATATTGAACATTATCATAGCTAAATCATGCCCACGTAATTCAAACATATATGCAGAAAGAAAGAGAAAAGTGGAACATTGCAAGGGTTTAAAACACTAACCAGTAGCAGCATCAAAAGAGTGAAGAGTATAATAGCAAAAACCCCAGGTCCCCGATGCTTCAGAGTTCACAAGAGCCTCGAGAATGGGCTCCGAGCAGTGCTTGCACCGGAGGAGGTTGTTTAATGGCCTTGGCTTTCAGCGGGCCCCGAATTCGATAATTTAGAGAGTGTTTGAGTGTAACAGTGAGTGAGTGAGTGAGAGAAGAGAGTAGTGATAACAATAGCAGGGATTAGGAGATTCAAAAGTCTGTTTAAGGGGTTTTAGGGGAGGGGTTTATATAGTAGCAGATTTAATACATAAAATAGGGAAGAACGGTAAATTAAACACAGAATAAGGAAAATATGACATGCCAGAATCAATTAGAATCAATTTTAGGGCAAGTAACACATAGAATAAGGAAATACAGTAGGTTGAACAGATAATAAGGAAAATACAACAAAGGAGAATCAATTAGAGTCAGTCTCATGGAAAATATCACGTAATATAATGAGGTACAATAGATTAAACAATAATAAGGAAAATATCAGTCAAACACATGAAAGGGAAGAATATCGATCGAAAATCAGTAAAGAAAAAAGGGAAATCTCAAACCCTAGTTGGGACTGACGATTTGAATCAAACCAAAGATGCAAGAATCGTTCAATATAACATGTATATAGACGAAAGATCGTTCAGATCTTCACAGAACCAAAGTAAATCGGCCCGTTCTATAGAAGTAGTTCTTGCTAAAAATAGGGCAAGAACTAAGTAATACCATAAACATGTGTGTAATGATAGGGTATCACAAAATAGGTAAGTAGATCATGGATTGATTCCATGTTTGAGTCGGAGCCGGAGAGGGTTAGTGTTACAGCGGCTATGTTTTAACTGAAGAAGAGAGATGAGAGGATAATGAGGCAGCTGGGCAAAGGGGAAAATGGGTTAGGGTTTTGTGTGAAGGGGGGTAATTAAAAGGGGTTGGGTTATTGTGGGCTGTTAATCATTCGAGATCAACGGCCAGGATAGTAAGGAGCATGGGGCGAGTTATTTGGAGGGGGTTGCAGGGTATTTTAAAAGGGGTAATTTGGTTTTGGGATTGGGGTAATTGGGCTATGGTTTGGGTGGTTTTGGGTCCGAAAATAGGTAAGAAATTGGGATATTATTTAAATACTCCAAAATTTATCAAAATAATTTATAAAAAATGCTTAATAAATGAATGAAAATATTATTTATGCACTGAAATGCTTAAAATAATAACTTTGTGTTATAAAAATATAAATATACTATTTTTACATAAACCGGAGCGAAGATTGCTCCCGTTTGAAATAAACTGGGTAACTGATGGTGGTTGGTTGCTTTTGAAATAATTGCAGGATGTGAACGTTGAACGGAAACCGAAGCGAATATTGCTCCCGTTAGGAGAACAGTTACTTCCTGGATTCTGCAAAACTTAAAACACGATGCACGCAAGTGTATATGGATTATTGCGAGAATTTAAACATGATGCAAATTCACTTTGGACCATGAAAGTTGTCTTTGGATGGTGAAGATGATGTCCTTAGACCATGACGTCTCGGGCCATGAATCATGTGATAAGGTATTAGTAGGACATGAAATGATGTCCTCGAGCCATGAAAATGGTGCCTCTGAACCATGACACCTTTGAATAATGATGTGTAATATTAAGAGATCCTCAAGCCATGGAATGGTGTCTTCCGACTATGAGGATGATGCCTTCGGACTATGGCGCCTTTGGACAAAATGGCGATATTTTAGCCTTTGAGATGCAAAGATATGGTGCTTGGTCGTATGCGAAGTAAAACAAGACAGGGCTTAGTCTTGTATAAGGTTAGGGCAATGCTTAGCCCCAACCGAATAAAGGATAGTGCTAGGTTTTAAATGGCGTAATGGAAATAACGTTTGGTCTTATGCAAGGAAAAGGCTATGCTTAGCCTTAGGAAAATGAGGAGGCAGTGCTTAGCCTCATGCAATAAAAGGAGATGACGCTTAGTCTTGATGCATGGAAAGGCAGTGCTTAGCCTTATACAATTAGGGAGGCAATGCTTAGCCTCATGCAAGAAGAGGAGATAGTGCTTAGTCTCGATGTAAGGAAAGGTAGAGCTTAGCCTAATTGGAGAGTCAATGCTTAGCCTCATGCAAAGAAAACAATGAGTGATAGTAAAGTATTTCTTAGCTGGAGGTGCTTGTGATAGATAATTTTCTATCTTGAAGGTAGTGATCGGATGTGTCTGCAGATATTATTGCCTTACTATGCCTGCATCCAAAGAAAAATTGTGAGTTTTGTGGGGAAGGGTGGTTCACGCTTTTGTCTTCTTCTTTGCCTGTATCCTTGTCTTGAGATCCTGTTTTGAGTTACCCAGGGCAGCATCTGGCGGTTTATAAAAATAAAGTTTTCGAGAAAATATGCGTGCATTTGATGAATGTAGTTATTTAAAATATAGTAGAATGCAATATCAAGTAAGCTAGATGAACCAATGACTGTGACATATTTTAGAGACATTGCGACCTCCCTTCTTTAGAATTTTGAGGGTCCTCCTCAAAATTCTTCCCCAGTTTAAAGCGATTCTTTGACTGTTTTGCACATGACAAAATTTGGATGGACTTGCTTCAGAATTTTGAAGGTCCTCAAAAATTTTCCCCAGTTTCTGACCATGGAAAAATGAAGATCTTATTGATATATGAACCAACCCACAGGGATGCCTACGTATCCCCTCTTAAACGGTAATCAGGTCAAAGGGAGTTCAGTTGCATCAGATGAAGAAATGTAAACAATCTAAACATAATATCTTTTGACTGCGTCTGAGTTGATAGGTTTTGGCCAAACTTGTTTGTCCATTTCTACAAGTATGAGTGCTCCTCCTGTTATTACTCTATTAACCATGTAGGGTCCTTGACAATTGGTTGAAAATTTCCCGTTGGCTTCATCTTGATGTGGGAAGATCCTCTTCAGCACCAGCTGCCCTGATGTAAATTGTCTAGACCTGACCCTTTTGTTGAAAGCTCTAGACATTTTATTCTGGTAAAGTCGACTGTGACATACCACATTCATTCTTTTCCCGTCAATGAGAGACATTTGTTCATAGTGAATTCATATCCATTCTGCATCACTGAGTTCAGCCTCTTGTATGATTCTTAAAGAAGGAATTTCTACTTCGGCGAGAATAACAACTTCAGTACCGTAGACCAGCAAATAAGGGGTTTTCCCGGTTGATGTGCGAACTGTGGTACGATATCCAAGTAGAGGAAATGGTAACTTCTCATGCCATTGTTTTTGATTATCTACCATTTTCCTTAATACCTTCTTGATGTTCTTGTTAGCGGCTTCCACAAATCCATTCATTTGCGGCCTGTATATTGTGGAATTATTATGCTTGATCTTGAAGGTTTCACACATGGATCTCATTAAATCACTGTTAAGGTTGGCGACATTGTCAGTGATGATTGATTCCGGCACCCCGAATCAACAAACAATACGATCCCTAACGAAATCTGTGAAGACCTTCTTAGTTATAGCCTTGTAAGATGCGGCCTCAACCCATTTTGTGAAATAGTCTATGGCCACTAGAATGAACCTATGCCCATTTGAAGCGGCGGATTCAATTGGACCAATGAAATCCATCCCCCAAGCGGAGAAAGGCCAAGGTGCACTTATTGCATTGAGTTCATTGGGTGGCACTCGTATCATATCCACATGTACTTGGAATTGATGATACTTTTGGACATACCTGATGCAGTCCGTTTACATAATCATCCAAAAAAATCCTACCCTTAATATCTTCTTAGCTAAAACAAAGTCATTCATGTGTGGTAAGCAAGTTCAGGCATGTATCTCTTCAAGCAATTTGGATGCTTCCTTGGCGTCGACACACTGTAATAATCCCAGATCCGGAGTCTTTCTGTATAGGATTCCTCCACTTTGGAAGAAGTTGTTGGATAATCTTCGGAGTGTGAGTTTCTGAGTATGATTTGTGTGCTCTAGGTATTCTCCTGCCAAGTATTCTTTGATGTCATGGAACCATGGGTTCCCATTAGTTTCTTCTTCAACATGAGCACAATAAGTTGGCTGATTATGAATCCCTACTGGAATAAGATCGATGAAATTCTTGTCTGGGTGTTGTATCATGGAAGATAGAGTGGCCAATGCATATGCGAACTCATTTTGGATTCTCGGAACATGTTTGAACTCTATCTTTGTGAATCTCTTCATCAATTCTTGCACATAGTACAAATACGACAATATTTTGGTATAATTTGTAGCCCATTCTCCTAGAACCTGATGTACCAAAAGGTCTGAATCACCAATTACCAGCAATTCTTGACTGTTCATGTCAATGGCCAACTTCAGTCCCAAGATGCAAGCTTCATATTCCGCCATATTGTTGGTACATGAAAATCTGAGTTTTGCGGATACCAGATAGTGTTGACCCGCCTCTGATACCAAAACTGCTCTAATACCCACTCCTTTGAAATTTGCAGCCCCATCGAATAACATTCTCCATCCATCGTATGTTTCGGCGATATCTACCCTATGAATGATACCTCTTCATCGGGAAAATACGTTTTCAGTGGTTCGTATTCTCCTCCTACAGGATTTTCTGCCAGATGATCCGCCAATGCCTGTTCCTTGACCGCTTTCTGAGTTACATAGATGATGTCGAAATCACTCAATAGTATCTGCCATTTTTCCAGCTTCCCCGTAGGCATGGGTTTTTGGAAAATGTATTTTAGCGGATCCATCCTTGATATAAGATATATGGTGTAGGCACAGAAGTAGTTCCTCAACTTTTGATCTATCCACGTTAGAGCGTAGCAGGTGTGTTCCAACAAAGAATACCATGTTTCATACGGTGTGAACTTCTTGCTCAGATAGTATATGACTTGTTCTTTCCTTCATTTCTCATCGATTTGACCCAAGACACAATAGAAAGCCCCATCTAGTACAGACAAATAGAGTAGAAGAGGTCTCCCGGGTTCCGGGGGACCAGGATTGGTGGTGTGGAAAAATATTCCATGATTTTGTCAAAGGCTTTCTGACATTCATCAGTTCAACTTGTTGCAGCGTCTTTCTTCAACATTTTGAAAATTGGTTCATAGATCACAGTTGATTGTGCTATGAAACGGCTGATGTAATTGAGACTCCCTAAG
Organism: Nicotiana paniculata; assembly: GCA_005239505.1. NCBI lineage: Eukaryota > Viridiplantae > Streptophyta > Magnoliopsida > Solanales > Solanaceae > Nicotiana > Nicotiana paniculata. The sequence goes on from ML365141.1 coordinate 32,967, forward strand.
AAACTCATCACATCTTTCTTTTTCTTCGGAGGAGGCAAATTTTGGATAGCCTTAACCTTTGACGGGTATAGCTCAATTCCTCGGTGGTTGACGATGAACCCTAACGGTTTTCCAGCAGGGACTCTAAAGGCACACTTCGCGGGGTTCAGTTTCAGATTGTACATTCGAAGTCGATCAAAGAATTTCCTCAAATATGTTATGTGATTTGTAACCTTTTTAGATTTTATGATGACATCGTCCATGTACACCTCTATCTCCTTATCTATCATGTCGTGGAAAATAGTTGCCATGGCCCTCATATAAGTGGATCCAGCATTCTTTAGGCCAAACGACATCATTTTGTAGCAACACACTCCCAATGATGTAATAAAGGCTGTCTTTTCGGCATCCTCTTCATCCATCCAAATCTAATGATATCCCGCGAATCAATCCACAAAAGATTGGAGTTCATGCTTGGCACAGTTGTCGATCAGTATGTGTATATTGGGCAACAGAAAATCATCTTTGAGACTTGCTTGGTTTAAATCTTGGTAGTCGACACATACTCTGACTTTCCCATCCTTCTACAGAACTGGCACGATGTTAGCCAACCAGGTTGTATATTCAACCACTCTGAGAACCTTAGCTTTGATCTTCTTGGTGACTTCCTCTTTTATTTTCAGACTCATATCTGGATTGAACTTTCTGAGCTTCTGCTTTACAGGCGGACACACAGGGTTGGTCGGTAGCTTATGAGCCACTATAGACATGCTCAAACAGGTCATATCATCATAGGACCATGCAAAAATAACCTTTACTCTTTCAAAAACCGTGTGTACCCTTATTTCTCTGACGGCGATAGGTGAATGTTTACACGAGGTTCCTTGACTGTTTCGGAGTCTCCTGAATTGACTATTTCAGTCTCATCCAAATTGGACTTAGGCTTGTTTTCAAAATTTTCCACTTCTCTGACAATCTCCTCGGGTATTATATCTTCTTCCAGATCCTCTGAATCACTGTACTTATGTTGCGTTATCTCATTACATGTCACAGTCGTAGGTTCATCAGGGTAAGTAATAATAACGCTGTAGAGAGAAAATGTAAAGGATAATAATAAATACTAAAATAGAAATCCATTGATAGATATTAAAATGTCAAACAAATGCAATTCAATGATTCGAGCAATTATTCAAAACAAAAATGTTTAAAAAATAAAATACTGAATATGTCTTAAATGCCCATAAAATTGCTTTTTAAAATAGATGGTGCTAATTGCCAGGCTAACCAGGAACTCGGTGGGACCTTGATGGTGCAACGGTCCAATTCTTAAGAACAACTCCTTTCTCCATTGCCTGAATAATAAGGCCTTCCTCCTCCTCCTCCTCCTCCTCCTCATCCTCAACTATCGCACTACAGTCCATGTCTTCATCATCCATGAATAGATCCCTTATGCCGGCTAGAACTTCATATTCTTCGGACCCGCACATCATGTCAGCTTGATGAAATGACTGGATCAAATGTGGTACTGATTTCTCTAGAGGGTAATAAGGACCACGCCATGGTGGCGACTAATTCTAATACTCGTGCCAAGTGTATTCATACCCGAGCCCAAAAGTTGTGCCGTGACGCTTTAACTGCATCGATTTGGTGATCCCCTGGATATTATTGCCGAGACCCTTGCCAGGTTCATACCCTGTCCATGCCAATATGCTTTCTATATTACTGCTCCACATTTATCCCTCTCAATTGCGTTGAAACGCTGATGCGATGGTATGTTTCTCCGCCCAACTTCCTTCTATTCTTGACAAATGGAACAGTTTGATCGATGTAAATGAGATTACTTCCATCCCCATGGATGATTACTTCCTGATGGTTCCATTCCAACTTCACGGCCTGATGTAGAGCAGAAGCTACGGCTCCAACGGCATGTATCCAAGGTCGTCCCAGCAACAGATTGTATGTAGCAGATATATCTAACACTTGAAACTCAACATCAAACTAGGTCGAGCCCATCTGTAGGATGAGGTTGGTCTCCCCAATTGTGGCCCTTTGGGACCCATCGAATGCTTTCACGTTCATACTCCCTACTCATATCTCATGCATATCTTTACCCAGCCTTTTCAAAGTAGTTAGTGGACAGATGTTGAGACTCTAATCTCCGTCTATCAGGACCCTGGCGATGAATTTGTCCTCAAACTGCACAGTGATATGCAGTACCCTGTTGTGATCAGTCTTTCTGGCGACAACTCATCTTCGTGAAAAGTGATCTTGTGGCTTACCAACACTTGCCCTACCATATTGTCCATCTCTCCACTCGTAATGTTATTGGGTACATAGGCTTCGTTCAAACTTCATCAAGGAATTCCTATGCGCCTCAGAGTTCTGCAGCAGTGATAAAATGGATATTTGAGTAGGGGTTTTGTTCAGATGGTCAACCGCAGAATATTCTCTCGCCTGCACCTTTCTCCAAAGATCATCTAGGCCAGTCTCAATGACATGCAGCTTAGAAGTTGCTTCTTTTCGTGTCCCTCCCAAATGCTCGGGGGTATAAACCCTACCAGTTTTGGTCATGCCTTGCGCTGTACCTATTTCCTCCATTTTTGCTTTTCTTTTCCTTCTTGCTTCCGCAACATAGTCCCAGGGTACAAAATTAGACTTAAAGGATGGTGTAGGTGATACCATCATGGTGAAGGGTGTTTCCACGTCAACCTCAAACAGAGTTGGTGCGCCCGAGGGTGTTGTCACTTCAACCTCAAACGGAGTTGGTGCAGCTACCTCGACCTCAATCGGTGCATGAGTTTGTACTATGATAGGTGTAAGAGTGACTGGAGAAGTTTTAGGATTATCCCCTTCTCGAGTGATTCCAATGGACCCTTTCGGATCCCATTCTCCATCGGTTTCTATCATGTTTATCCCTTCACCTCTGTGATCTGGGAGAGGATTGTTACGGACATTGGGTGCATCCTCTTTTTCTTGTATAACTTTGGTGTCAATTAATATCTGAATCTTATCCTTCAAAGTGCGACATTCATGAATAGTGTGACCTTTCATTCCTGAGTGATAAGCACATGTCTTATTTGGATTAATCCACTGGGAGGAGTTTTTCTTAGCAACAGCGGGAATGGGAGTGACATAGCTGCCAGCCTTCATTCTCTCGTACAGTTGGTCTATGGGTTTAGCAATCGGGGTGTATTATCTGCTATCGAAATTCGGTCTAGGTTTTTGGTAGTTTGGCGGGCTGGTGGTGAGTGGTAGTATGCTGGCTGGGTGTTATAAGTATGGTAAGTGGCAGCAGGTTGTTGGTATCTGGGAGATGAAGGCTGATATATGGGTGGGGGTGTTTGGTATGTGAAAGGAGATTTTGGACCTTGGGCCACCATCACTTCCTCTACTTCTTTCTTCTTGGAGATACCTTCTGACTGTAAGGCTCTGTTTGTAGCTTGGAGTGCTTCAAAATTTGTCACCCTTCCGCTTTTAATCCCTTATTCTATTCTTTCTCCCAACTTGATGATATCAGAAAATTTATGGGTTTCAATGACCATTTGTCTCTCGTAATACTGCGGATCTTGAGCTCTAACAAATAACTTATTAATTTTTTCTTCTTCCATTGCTGGCCTTACCTTTGCAGCTTCAGTCCTCCACCGAGTAGCATACTCGCGGAAAGTTTCTGTTGTCTTCTTATTAAGATTCTGAATGTAGAAAACGTCTGGTGTGTTTTCCATGTTAAACCTGAATCGGTCCATAAAATCCGACGCCATGCTTACCCAATTAACCCATTTCTTTGGCTTTTGACTGATGTACCAAGATAGGGCGTCTCCAGTGAGACTCTTCATGAACATCTTCATACGAATTCTTTCATCCTTACTAACCCCTACAAGCTTGTCACAATACTCTCTCAAGTGCACCTTCAGATCTCCAGTCCCGTCGAACATTTCAAACTTAGGAGGTTTGTAACCCTCTGGCAGTTGTACATCTGGTTGAATACAAAAATCCTCATAATTTAAACCCTCAATGCTTTACCCCCTTCGACACTTTGAACTCTACCAGTAAGTTTCTTGAGTTTTCCGCCATGTTCTTGATGAGCAGGTCTTTCTCGGCGGATTCAGGTACGTATAGGGTCTATTTTTGGGTGTGAGGTAAGGTTTCCACGTATATAGGATTCCTTTGATGGACTCTAGGAATCTGGGCATAGTATTTATCATTGTTTGAGTTTTGGGGATCAGGGGTAGGTTGTGGTGCATTTTGAGGAGTATGATAAGTGGTGGTTTGTGGATACTGAGTTGGATCGTGATGGTGCTGGATGGGTATCTACTGGTGGAGGATTAGGATTTTGACGAGGTGTGGTGTATTGAGGAGGTGCGGGAGGATTTTGTGGGTGTTGGTTTTTTGTGTTTTGGAGAGGTGCGGGGTTTTGGGCATTTTGTTGGTTAATGTCGGGAACGTTTAGGGTGAGGAAAAGGTTTGCCAAGTTCCGTATATGATCAAGCTCCCTTTGTAGCTCCAGTATTTTCTGTTCCAGCCGTAAGACCAAATCGTTCTGCGCCGGAGTACTTTGACCATCTGAAGTTTCAATATTCTCTGTATGGGTAGCATTGTCTTTCCTGATACCACTCACATCGTCCATTTTGGCTTTTCCTTTGTTCTTGGGATCGTTTGGTTGAGGAGGAGGTGGAGGACCTCTGGATTTGGTGTGATATGCCGATAATGCCAGTATGCACGAACCAACCTTGGGGAATGGGAATAAGCAAAAGAAAAGAAAAACAAAAGGTAACCAAGTCAGTAAGGAGTATTAGAGGGATGTTTGCGATATTTAAACATGTATTGCAGAATTATGTAATAAATACGCGTCTTAATTTGAGGGACCTCGTTGTGCCCAGGGTAGGCCTAAGCGACACATAGATTTAGAGAAAATTGATGCCAATAATTGTGTCATTTAATTAATGTGAAAATGAACCAAATCTCTACTAAAATGACAATAATGAGAAAAGAGTTACTAATGGCATTTGCCTTATTACAATCAAAGTTTAGTCGTATGTAGAAAGCATTAAAAACATTGTTTCCTAATCTATTTGGTCCCAAAGGGACCTTCTCCATGCTTGGCCTTCTTATCTCCATCAATCAAGTTCCCCAGGTCATGCATGAATAGATAAGCCCTTGATAGATGCCCTCCTTCATTTCCTTCCGCATTCTGACAATCCGAGAGCCTTTTCCTCGTCTTCCCCTCAAGCTCCATTAACCCTTGCTCCAAATATTCCAATCTCTCTGTTGATTTAGTAGAAATTTCTTTCCATTCGTTAATTACTTCCATATCCAATTTGTGTTGTTCCAAATGCCTAGATTCGGACTCAAAGACCCTTTTGTGCAGCATCCTATACTTGACTTGTGCTTTAGCAACAATGTCTATAACCTTATTTTTCATACTAATCCCTGACTTGACATCTCCCTCTATATCATCTACCAACCATGATGGCTAGAAGTACACATGGCCGACATGATACCAGTTTGGCTCGATGGTATATTTCTCCACAATGACCTTTTGATTCCACATATGTTGTGCCTCGAATTTGAATGGAATGACATTCCCCTTCAAGTCTGCTTTGTACTGGACCATGTTGAAACCCAAGGTATAACCTGCTTTCTCCCCGCTTGCCTCATTACCCTTATAGGAGCATAATGATAGATTCCTCTTAACCCAATCAATACTAGATTATTGGTTTCTCTTGACCTGATGATGAACTCGCTACTAGGGAACCATTCAAACATCTAATGTACCTTTTTGTCAGTCAAGTTGCTGAAGAAACGCACCCAGCTCACATCACTTCCGGGTTGTGTAAAATTATATGGGATAAATGTCATTCTTTTCGGATGATGGTAGGCTATGTGGTCATTTATCAGTCGTCGTAGAATTTCTTGACGATATTCACCTCTTTGGAAATGTTCTAATAACCATACTTGCAGCAACAAATTACAACCCTCGAAGTGCTAATACCTTTTTTTGCAACGATCTAGAGCCCGGTACATTTCAGCCAAGATCATAGGGATGATGGTGTAAGTTTGTCCCTCAATTCTCTCCATTAAAGTCCTAGCGACCATGTCTAGGCGAATGTGGATCCTATCCCCTTTCATCAGAAATATCAACATTATTAAGAAACAGACAATGAATACAAAAACCCGGCGGTGTATCCAACCCAAAGAAGTAATGACAAGTTCATCATGGTGAAGGCGATATGACTTGCTATGCCCATATCATTCATCAAATGGTATGTATTATTTCTTCAGACAGAGTAACTCATAATTTTTCTTGAAACCCATTACTTTCAAGAAACCTCGGGGAGTGCGATTTTCTAGTACCAATAAACCAGGACTATCCCATGGGAGCCCAGCGAAGCCTCCTATCTCCTCTAAGAGAGGAGTCATTTCTATATCACCAAAGCGAAAGACAGATCTCTTCTCATCCCAAAACATAGTGGCATGCTCAATCAATGCATTATTTGACCGAATGTCCAATAAAAAGGGTAAATTTTTGAGGACCCTTCTCACATGATTCTTGTCACTAGGTGAGAGGTTCTTCCACCAATCAAGCAGAAATTGTGGGATGTTTTGAACAATGCTGAACCTGGGGACTTCGTGCCTCATTTTTTGCAAAACAAATAGAGTTATCCCTTTCCCCCTCCGGATCTGACTATTTACACATTAATGATCAACATATCGGCATGTTTTCTCCAAATAATGCACATAACATGATGGTATCCATTGGGATTATGGAAATCCCGTCGGACTTTGGACAAGGCTCATCTTAGCGGATTATCACGCGGATAACGTTCTAACCCATACTAGGTTTGACATGATGCATGCACAGTTGATATTGAGCGAGGTTTCTAGAAGGGTCTAGACTGGTACTCTCAAGTGGACAACTTGAGAGGGAAAGTCACAAAACCGTCGACTGCATTGATGATCGACTAGTTTATCGCAAATAAACCTTTTCAAATTAAAAGGGTAATTTCGAAAGGGCCCGTACACTCATCAAGCGCCGCTATAGTATTAATTGGGCACGAGTGGAATATGATGTAAAGCATGCTTCATGCAAAGATAATAACACATTACCAAGTATTTTCATGATAAAAATTTTAAAGTAATAAGCGCAGTATGAAGATAAAACGTAAAAGACGTAAAAAGAAATAAAGAAAAACAAAAAGAAGTTAGTTCGTGTAATATATGGAATATGATCAAGTGAGTGAGGGAATAGGGGTGGGGATAGACATGATGTAAAAATTTTAAAACCAATAAAAAGTAGCTTAGAGCAAATAAGTATGACTAGGAGAAGAAGTACGCATGATCTGACCAATTTGAGCAAGGAAGGGTGGAGAGGGGAAGGGATTTGCATGTTACCACGAATTCAAATAAAGGAGAATAGGGGAGGGATGCGCATGTAACAAGCACTTGATTCAAATAAAAGGGAAGTAAAATTGGGGGGGGGGGGGGGGGAGGTCCAAAGTTTTTAGCCTAAAGGATCACCCTATGCAACATAAATAATACTTCATAACTACCTCGAAATAGGGGTGTTACTCATATTATTCAGCGGGCACATGCTATCATCTCCTGCTACCCGATTACTATCTTTAAGTTGTTACCTAAAGCGCACTAATTCAATTATAAGTCGTACCTTATGCATGCACTACCCGTCCCATACCTATGGTCCAGGAGGCACTGGACCTCTATTTTGGGGGTTCTAGACCTTACTTAGGTTGCTTAGAAAATGTCAAACCTAGGCGACTTACAAAAACATGTTGGACTTCACATATAGGCAATTAAAGGCTCAAGTTAACCTACAGACTTAAACAACAAATACACGCGAAACAGGTTTTCATGTTAGGCAATTCAGGATTAAGGAACTTAAATCCCTATTGACATGATTTCTATGTGATAAGCATCAAGGCATGAAAGCAGTTTTAGGAGCTAGCGTTATTCATAGACAGGATTATAAAGGTTGTTGCACACTGATTATTGAGATGGCAGATTCCCAATTATTATTCCTGCAGATATTGCGCCTAGGTGATTTATGTAATAAAGACATTTGCATCTATTGAGAGAAACCCAGAATTACTCATACTTTTGATAATGGCCTAAGTGAGCAACGAAGAATGTTGAAAGGCGGCGTCATTAACAATTATTAAGGCGAATAGCGGTACCCAGTAGGCAGGATTTCTAACGATTAGCACTTAGGAACCTAATTTTATTGTTATACTTTAACCTTATAGGAAGCTTTTCTAGGTGTAAAATACGAGGCAATAACAGATGAAATGATTAGAGTTCTATAGGGATGATCTCTAGTGGATATGCTACAGCGATGCAAATTAAAGGAAAGTTCAACGATATTTATTTCCTACGAGCAGATTCTTTAACATGTAGCAACAAAGATATAGAAGCATTTGAGCTCATGCTTTGCTAGTAGATAAGTAGTAAAAGTGTGTGTTTTTCCTAATGGCATGGTTTCTACAGTGTGCATAGAGAATGAACGATATAAAGCAAGCACATCATTCAATCCTCTAGGCATGTTATCTACCCATCAAATTAATATTAAGATCCACTCCATACCCTTTTACTAGCAACCCCAATCGTTTTATACAAGGATTATTACAGGCCCAATTAATGAGTAAAGTAACAATATTACATAACAGTGGAAAGGCCTATAGAAGGCCCAAATAAAGTAACTAAATATACAACATTACTGGGCCTTAAATATCTCTTACATAGTATACTTAAGCCTTCAACAAAGAACCACACAATCACAGGTCCATAGAAGAGTCCATACCAACTCAATGAGCCATAACACCAAGTGTTGTACCACTTGGAACAACCAATATAGACACACAGTTCATGACAGGGAAGTAGAGTATTAGGGACAATGTTGGAGGTTGAGGGAATGACTAGGACCAAGCCCTAGTGTGTCAGAGCTCAAAATGGCCTCAATTGGACCCCGAGCAGTGCTCACACTAGGGAGGCCAACAACAACGCCTATACAGCCTTGGCTTTCAGCCGACTAAGAATGGGAATTTAGGATATCAGAGTAGCAAGTAAGGAGAGTGGACATAAATCAAGTAATACACCAAATTAAGCATACAGAGCAACTGGTCAAGCAAGCGAGTAGGTCCAACAAGGTTTACATAGCATAGTACCACATAGACAACCTCATAGGAATTATGAGAAGTAAACAGGTTTGCAGACATACATAGGTTATCATGTAGAGATGCATGAAGTCGAACTAGTTGAAGCCTAAATATCCAAATTAAGTTAAGTGTAACCTAATGCCATATTAATTAGTAATTAGACATGATGGAGGGGTACACATATTGTGATAATCACTGAAAGGATAGGGTGGCTGTAACGACCCCGTCAGCCGTTATGAGTGTTAGCGTCCCGATCCCCTAATAACTTCTTTCCCCATGTTTATATATGCTTATGGGACGTGTCAGAATGATTAGTCGTGAATTTCGGAGAGTTTTTTTGGACACATAGTCCCTATATATTAGTTTAAGCTTTAGAAATCGGACCGTAGTGAGAACTATGTGAAGACGGATCCGAAATGGAATTCTGTCAACTCTGTTAGATCCGTTGGATGATTTCAGGGTTAGGATCTTGCTCGTAATGTTTTCTCGAAGTCTGTAGTAGATTTAGGCTTGAATTGGCGAAACGTAGAATTTCGGCGATTTCGGCCGATAGGTGAAATTTTGATATCGGCCTCAAAATGGAATTCCGAGAGTGGATGTAGGTCTGTGGTGTCATTTTTGACCTGTGTGTAAAATTTGAGGTCATTCGGACCAGTTTTAACGTGTTTCGGCATCAGTTGTGGATTTTGGAAATTTCATAAGTCCTTAGGCTTGAATCCATGCATAAATTGTGATTTTGATGTTATGTGATGTGTTTTGAAGGCTCGATCAAGTTTCAATGAGGTATTAGGACTGGTTGGTCGATTTGGTTGAGGTCTCGGGGCCCTCGGGTGTGTTTCCGATGCTCAACCGGTTAAAAATTGGACTTAGGGAGGATCAGATTTTCTGGTGCTGGTGCTCTTCTATGCGTTCGCATAAGGGGTGTCGCGAACGCATAGGTCAAGCTGGGCAAGGGGAGAAGATTACTCTATGCGATTGCATTAGTCTAGGTACGAATGCGATGGTTTGGTCCAGTGCTCAACGCGAACGCATGGTCCAGGCCGCGTTCGCGAAGAAGGATTTAGGTTCAGCGGGTACATTGTTTTACCCTTCGCGTTCGCGTGAATGGTAACACGTTCGCGTAGGGTTAGGGAGGCAGTGGTCTGCGTTCGTAGCCCCAGGTATGCGTTCGCGTAGGAAAAATTTAGAGCGCGTGTTTCTTACCCTTCGCGTTCGCGATGGTTCTTCCGCGAACGCGATGAACTCTCACCTAGGCAGATTTTAAAACCCAAAATCGAGGGTTTAAGCTATAATTCATATTTGGAACTTGAGAGCTCGGGAAAGTGCATTTTTTGGAGATATTTTCACCTGGGCAATTTGGGTAAGTAATTCCTACTCGGTTTAGACTAATTTCGATGATTATACACTTAAATCCATCCTTTAATTTTGAAATTTTGGTGGAAATTGGGGATAATTTGGATAAAGTTCTTAGGCAAATTTTTTGATTTTTGATCGAGATTTTGGTATCCGATTCGAGTAATTCTTGTGTGTCTAGATTCATGAGTGAATGGATATCCGGAATTTGTAATTTTTACCCGATTCCGAGACGTGGGTCCGGGGGACTTTTTGGGCAATTATCCTAATTTCGCGAATTAGCCTCGAACTAATTAGCTAGATTGATTTCATAAAGTGATATTTACATTCTGAAATTGAATTGAATAGGTTTGGGCCATTCGGAGTCGGGTACTCATGGCAATATCATGATTTCGAGTTGAGTAGAGCAGTCGAGGTAAGTGGCTTGCCTAACTCCGTGTTGGGGACTTCCCCCTTAGTTTGTTTGATATTATTTGTTGTGTTGGCTCCGTGTATGTGAGGCGACGAGTACGTGCACGGGCCATTGTTACTAAAATTCCACTTTTCCTTCCATGCCATAAGTCATTTCACTCTTATTTCACTGTTTAATGTGCTAATTGTGTAGTTTAGATTATAAAGGAGCATGTCTACCTGTTTTACCTGAAATTTCTATTTGATACTATGTGCACCATGTTTAGTTAGTCCTATCCTATGTTTTGCCTGTGACTTTTCTCCTGAACTGTTTAAATACACCTTATCCGGCATTCATTCACATTTCATATTTAAATTGGGATTACGGACGTATTCCGGGAGCTTTCCCTATTGTACTGCATAGGAGTCACAAGTCACAGGAGTCACAGACCCTAATAAACCGTCTTCATAGGAGTCACAAGTCACAAGCCGGTTTATTAGGGTCTCGCAGATCGGTACGGAGACGTCTGTATCTATCTTCGGGAGGCTATGTAACTATGAAGAACAATCATATTTCTTTGATTTCCTTGTCGTGCGAGTTATTGACATCAAAAAAATTCTAAAATTCTATTATATTCTTTCCCACAGATGGTGAGGACCCGTACTGGGAGGACCGACAACCAGGCACCCGAGCCCCCTGTCAGAGCCGCCAGAGGCTAGGGTCGGGGTAGAAGACGACCACGCAGTGTAGCCCGAGAACCGGCGAGAGCAGCGACAGAGGAGCCTATAGCAGCCCAACTGGAGAGCCGACACAGGAGGTCCCTATTGCTGCTCCAGCCTTACAGGAGACTTAAGCTCAGTTCATGAGCTTGTTCAGCACTCTAGCTCAGGCTGGACTACTTCCGATAGCTCCCGCTACATCTCAGGCCGGAGGAGGGGCACAGACTCCCGCAGCCCGCACTCCTGAGCAGAGGGGCCAGGTTGACCAGGCCCTGGAGTATATTCCTATGCCCCTAGTGGCTCCGGTAATGCATGGGACTAGGGTAGCTGCTTCTGAGGCAGAGCAGCTCAGACTTGAGTGGTACAAGAAGTACCATCCACCTATTTTCAGCGAACTAGCTTCAGATGACACTTGGGATTTCTTGTGGAGTGTCATTGTATTCTGCGCACTATGGGCATTGTAGAGACCAGTGGGGATTCTTTCACCGCTTTTCAGCTGAGGGGAATGGCATATCAGTGGTGGCGGGCCTATGATATGAGTAGTCCGGATGAGGCAGCCTCACTCATTTGGACTCAGTTTTCAGAGATGTTTCTGCAGAGTATGTCCCTCAGAGCCTCCGGGATACTTGGCGCGCAAAGTTCGAGCAATTGCGCCAGGGTACTATGACTGTGTCGGAGTATGCAGTCCGTTTCAGTGAATTAGCTCAGCATGCACCAACCTTATTTCCACAGACAGAGAGCAGGTTAGCCGCTTCATTTAGGGACTCTACCCTAGTATTCGGACCAGTATGGCCAAAGAGTTAGAGATGGATATCACTTATCAGCAGGCAGTGAGTATTTCCAGGAGAGTAGAGGGCATGTTTGCCCGGGACCGAGAGGAGAGATAGGCCAAGAGGTCTCGAGAGGCTGTCCATTTTTCAGGAGCTCGTGCACCAGCAGCACGCTATCGTAGGGGCTTTATGGGTCGCCATGTTCATTCAGCCCTTCCAGTAGCCAGCGGTATTCCAGATCCACCTAGACCTCAGGAGTTCTATTATGCATCGCCAGTATCCAGTGTGCCTCCAGTTCGAGGTGCTATTTCCGGCTAGCCCAGCAGACCAGCTCCTATTTAGTCTCAACCGCAGCATCCTCCGAGGGTTTTTTTTTATTGTGGTGACACTCGTCAGGTGATTAGAGATTTCCCCAGGGCCAAGAAGGGTGCACCTCCACAGTCTTATCAGCCTCCACGTGCTCCGCCGGGTCCTCCGGCTATTCTTCCAGCCCCAGCTGCCACTCCACCTCCTCAGTCAGCTCGAGGTGGAGGTCAGGGAGGTAGAGGTCGCCCTAGAGGGGGAGACTAGGCCAGATACTATGCTCTTCCGGCCCGTTCCGAGGCCGTTGCTTCAGACTCAGTCATCACAGGTATTGTACCTGTCTGTCATAGGGATGCATTAGTATTATTTGATCCAGGCTCTACGTATTCATATGTGTCCTCTTAGTTTGCTCCACATTTGAGGATATCTCGGGATTCTTTGAGTTCCCCTGTTTATGTATCTACTCCTGTGGGAGAATATCTAGTTATGTACCACATATATCGGTCGTGTTTGATTTTTCTTAGTGGTTTTGAGACCAGGGCTAATTTGTTATTACTCAGTATGGTAGATTTCGATGTTATCTTGGGCATGCACTGGTTATCGCCCCATTATGCTATTCTTGATTGTCACGCTAAGACCGTGACACTGGCTATGCCAGGCTTTCTGAGATTAGAGTGGATAGGTACCTTAGAGTATACTCCCCGTATGGTCATTTCTTTCCTTAAGGCTCAACGGATGGTTGAAAAGGGGTGTGAGGTGTATTTGGCCTATGTAAGAGATGTAAGTGTTGATACCCCTCCAATTGAGTTAATCCCGGTAGTGAGGGACTTTCCTGATATTTTCCCAGCTGATCTCCCGGGTATGCCGCCCGATAGAGATATTGATTTCGGCATTGATGTGTTGCCGGGCACTCAACCCATTTCTATTCCTCATTACAGGATGGCTCCTCCTGAGTTGAAGGAGCAGTTACAGGAGTTTCTTGATAAGGGCTTCATCAGGCCCAGTGTATCACCTTGGGGTGCTCCAGTGCTATTTTTGAAGAAAAATGATGGCTCTATGCGTATGTGTATTGATTATCGGCAGCTGAACAAGGTTACAGTGAAGAACAAGTATCATTTGCCCCGCATTGATGATCTATTCGACCAGAAACAGGGTTCCAGAGTATTCTCCAAGATTGACTTGCGATCTAGTTATCATCAGCTGATGATTCAGGAGTCGGACATCTCGGAGATTGCGTTCAGGACCAGATATGGTCACTACGAGTTTCTTGTCATGTCATTTGGGATGACCAATGCACCAACATCCTTTATGAATTTGATGCACAGTGTGTTTTAGCCTTATCTTGATTCCTTCGTCATTGTGTTTATTGATGACATCTTGGTGTATTCTCGATCCCAGGCTGATCATGAGCAGTATTTGAGGACTGTGCTTCAGACCTTGAGTGAGAAGAAATTGTATGCAAAATTTTCTAAGTGTGAATTTTGGCTTGATTAGGTGGCATTCTTGGGCCATGTGGTGTCTTGTGATGGGATCAAGGTAGACCCGAAGAAGGTGGAGGCGGTGCAGAGTTGGCCTAGACCGTCATCAGCTACTGAGATCCACAGTTTCCTTGGTTTGGCAGGTTACTATCGGCGTTTTGTGGAGGGATTTTCATCCATTGCAGCACCTATGACCAGACTGACCCAGAAGGGTGCTCCGTTCAGGTGGACTGAGGAGTGTGAGGAGAACTTTCAGAAGCTCAAGACAACTTTGACTTCGGCCCCAGTATTAGTGTTGCCTACATGTTCGAGGTCATACACTGTCTATTGTGATGCCTCGAGGATTGGCCTTGAATCAATATTGATGCAGGACGGTAGGGTGATTGCCTACGCGTCCAGGAAGTTGAAGGTGAATGAGAATAATTATCCGGTTCATGACCTCGAGTTAGCAGCTATTTGTTCACGCCCTGAAGATCTGGCGTCATTATTTGTACGGTGTTCCATGTGAGATCTCTACGGATCACCGGAGTTTGCAGCACTTGTTCGGGCAGAAGGACCTCAATTTGTGCCAACGGAGATGGTTGGAGTTACTAAAGGACTATGACATCACTATATTATACCACCCGGGGAAGGCCAATGTGGTGGCCGATGCCTTGAGTCGCCGGGCGGAGATTTCGGGAAGTTTGGAATGTCTTCCGGCAGTTGAGAGGCCCTTAGCCTTGGATGTTCAGTCCTTAGCCAGTGAGTTCGTGAGATTGAGTCTTTCAGAGCCTTGCCGGGCTTTGCTTTTGTGATGGCTCGGTCTTCACTTTATGATCGCATTCGAGAGTGCTAGTGTGATGATCCCCACCTTCTGGTTCTTCAGGATAGGGTTCGGCGAGGTGACGCCAGGGATAAGACTATAGGATATGACGATGTGATGAGGATGCAGGGTCGGATCTGTGTTCCCAATATAGATGGGCTTCAGGATTTGATTCTTGAGGAGTCCCATAGCTCGCGGTGTTCCATTCATCCGGGTACCGCGAAGATGTACCAGGATGTGAGACAACACTGTTGGTGGAGAAGGATGAAAAAGGATATAGTGGAGTTTGTGGTCAAGTGTCTCAACTGTCAGCAAGTCAAATATGAGCATCAGAGGCCAGAAGGGTTACTTCAGCAGATTTAGCTTCCAGAGTGGAAGTGAGAGAGGATCACCATGGACTTTGTGGTTGGACTTCCTCGGAATTTGAAAAAGCCCGATGTTATTTGGGTGATTGTGGATCGGCGGACCAAGTCAGCCCATTTCATTCCAGTGTTGATTACATACTCCTCTGAGAGGTTGGCAGAGATTTATATTAGGGAGATTGTTCGCCTCCACGATATTCCAGTATCTATCATTTCAGACAGAGGTACACAGTTCACTTCACGGTTCTGGAGAACCATTCAGCAGGAGCTAGGCACCAGGGTAGAGTTGAGTACAACCTTTCACCCTCAAATGGACGACCAGTCCGAGCGCATGATTCAGATTCTTGAGGATATGCTCCGTGCCTGTGTGATGGATTTTGGAGGTTCATGAGACCGATACTTTCCACTGGAAAAGTTTGCTTATAGTAACAGCTACCAGTCCAGCATTCAGATGGCGCCGTACGAGGCTTTGTATGGTAGACGGTGTCGGTCCCCAGTGGGATGTTTTGAGTCAGGCGAGGCCCGATTGTTAGGTACAGATTTGGTCCAGGATGCCCTGGAGAAGGTGAAGGTGATTCAGGAGAGACTTCGCATGGTTCAGTCCAGACAGAAGAGTTATGCGGACCGGAAGGTTCATGATTTGGCATTTATGGCTGGTGATCGGGTTTTGCTCCGGGTATCTCCTATGAAGGGCGTCATGAGGTTCGGGAAAAAGGGTAAGCTGAGTCAGAGTTTCATTGGTCTTTTTAAGTTATTGCGGCGGGTTGGGGAGGTTTCTTATGAGCTAGCCTTGCCTCCTAACCTAGCAGGAGTTCATCCGGTATTCCACGTCTCTATGCTCCAAAAGTATCACGTTGACCCGAATCATGTTTTGGATTTCAGTTCAGTCCAGTTGGACAAGGATCTATCATATGTTGAGGAGCTAGTAACTATATTGGATAGATAGGTCAGAAAGCTCAGGTCAAAGAATATTGCATCAGTCAAGGTTCAGTGGAGGGGTCAGCCGGTCGAGGAGGCGACTTGGGAGATCGAGCAGGATATGCGCAGTCAGTACCCTCATCTTTTCACAGCTTCAGGTGTTTCTATACTCGTTCGAGGACGAACGATTTTCTTAAGATGGGGAGCATGTAATGACCCGGTCGGTCATTTTGAGTGTTAGCGCCCGATCCCCTAATAACTTCTTTCCCCGCGTATATATCTGCATATGGGACGTTTCAGAATGATTTGTCGTGAATTTCGGAGAGCTTTTTTGGACACATAGTCCCTATATATGAGTTTAAGCTTTAAAAATCGGACCGTAGTGGGAGCTGTGTGAAGACGGATCCGGAATGGAATTTCATTGACTCCGTTAGCTCCGATGGGTGATTTCGGGGTTAGGAGAATATTCAGAATGTGTTCTCGAAGTCTGTAGTAGATTTAGGCTTGAATTGGCGAAAGTTAGAATTTCGGCGATTTCGGCTGATAGGTGTAATTTTGATATCGGACTCGGAATGGAATTTCGAGAGTGGCTGTAGGTCTGTGGTGTCATTTTTGACCTGTGTGCAAAATTTGAGGTCATTCGGACCAGTTTTGACGTGTTTCGGCATCGGTTGTGGATTTATGAAATTTCATAAGTCCTTAGGCTTGAATCCATGCATAAATTGTGATTTTGGTGTTATGTTATGTGTTTTGAAGGCTCGACCAAGTTTGAATGAGATATTAGGACTCGTTGGTAGGTTTGGTTGAGGTCTCGGGGGCCTCGGGTGTGTTTCAGATGCTCAACGGGTTAAAAATTGGACTTAGGGAGGATCAGATTTTCTGGTGCTGGTGTTCTTCTATGCATTCGCATAAGGCGTGTCGCGAACGCATAGGTCAAGCTGGGCAAGGGGAGAAGATTACTCTATGCGATCGCGTTAGGCTAGGTGCGAACGCGATGGTTTGGTCCAGTGCTCAACGCGAATGCGTGGTCCAGGCCGCGTTCGCGAAGAAGAACTTAGGCTCAGCGGGTCCAGTGTTTTACCCTTCGTGTTCGCATGAATGGTAATGCGTTCGTGTAGGGTTAGGGAGATAATAGTGTGCTTTCGCAGCCCCAGGTACGCGTTCGCATAGGACAAATTTAGAGCGCGTGTTTCTTACCCTTCGCATTCGCGATTGTTCATCCGCGAACGCGATGAACTCTCACCTGGGCAGCTTTTAAAACCCAAAATCGAGGGTTTAAGCCATAATTCATATTTTGAACTTGAGAGCTCGGGAAAGTGCAATTTTTGGAGATATTTTCACCTGGGCAATATGGGTAAGTAATTTCTACTCGGTTTAGACTAATTTCCATGATTATACACTTAAATCCATCCTTTAATTTCGAAATTTTGGTGGAAATTGGGGATAATTTGGATAAAGTTCTTAGGCAAATTTTTTGATTTTTGATCGAGATTTTGGTATCCGATTCGAGTAATTCTTGTGTGTCTAGATTCGTGAGTGAATGGATATCCGGAATTCGTAATTTTTACCTGATTCCGAGACGTGGGTCCGGGGGACTTTTTGGGCAATTATCCTAATTTCGTGAATTAGCCTCGAACTAATTAGCTAGATTGATTTCATAAAGTGATATTTACATTCTGAAATTGAATTGAATAGGTTTGGGCCATTCGGAGTCGGGTACTCATGGCAATATCATGATTTCGAGTTGAGTAGAGCAGTCGAGGTAAGTGGCTTGCCTAACTCCGTGTTGGGGACTTCCCCCTTAGGTTGTTTGATATTATTTGTTGTGTTGGCTCCGTGTATGTGAGGCGACGAGTACGTGCACGGGCCATTGTTACTAAAATTCCACTTTTCCTTCCATGCCATAAGTCATTTCACTCTTATTTCACTGTTTAATGTGCTAATTGTGTAGTTTAGATTAGGAAGGAGCATGTCTACCTGTTTTACCTTAAATTTCTATTTGATACTATGTGCACCATGTTTAGTTAGTACTATCTTGTGTTTTGCCTGTGACTTTTCTCATGAACTGTTTAAATACACCTTATCCGGCATTCATTCGCATTTCATATTTAAATTGGGACTACAGATGTATTCCAGGAGCATCCCCCCGTGTACTACATATTTAAATTGGGACTACGAACATATTCCGGGAGCTTTCCCCCTGTACTGCATAATCATTTGGAACTACGAGACGGTATCCCGGAGATTCCACTTTGTGATATATATTATGTTGAGCAGAGGATTTTCTTACTGTAAATGATGCGTGGCTAGAATTCATGATTTTTAGCATTATATACCTTGCATTTTATGTGCTTTAATGATAAAAATACACGTCGTATGTGCCTAATGGGGTTTATTTAATGTGTAGGTGAATTGGAAACGGAAGCCGGGCTAAATGAGAGCATAAACGTCGGAAAATACGCTCATAAGTCGAAAAGGAGCGAGCAAGGACAAGCCTGGCGTTAGCCAGGCGTTTGGCTCTTAAGGCCAGGAGGTGCCTGGCGTTAC